>SJVG01000296.1:0-40158 GCA_034774675.1 Scedosporium minutisporum
CCCAATACCCCCGCCAACCCCTCTCCTTCCTCAAATACCTCTGGGCAAGCACCCGCAGCGCCTGGGAAGCCCGCCTCATAACCTGGGGCTACCGCCTCCAATCCATGCCCAAGGGCTCCTTCCGCCCGGCCTTCAAGCCGCAGACCCGCCAGATCGTCCCCACCGCGAAAGCCCTCCACCGCCGCCTCAACGAAGCCCTGGCCGCCGGCGACCTCGTCGCCCTCCGCGAGGTCTGCCACGAGCCCCTCTACGACATGCTCTCGCGCACCGTCGACTCGCGCAATGCGAAGCCGGGAGCCAAGAAGGAGATCCTGGAATGGGAGGTCGTCGAGTATCATAACTCGTGGAGGCTTCCCCGCCTTACGTTCCACCGCGTTACGTTGATCCCGGAGTCGAGGTACGGTCAGCAGGCGGCCGTCGTGACTTTTGATACTACGCAGAGGTTGACGAGGTGGGATGCTGCGACGGGAGAGGTTATTAAGGCGGGTACCAAGGCCCAGAGGAAGAGGGAGAACTTGGTGCTCATGAGGTCCGTGGATGGGAGGAATTATGAGCCGGAGGAGTGGAGGATATGGGGCTTTGTGCCCGAGACGACGCTTCAGGCTTGGGAGACGGCGGAGAAGGGGAAGAAGGTGCTGCAGACGTCGAGTTTGGCGAAGAAGGCGAAGGAGTTTGGTGCTGATCTGAAATAAAATGTTGCGGCGGAAGGGGGTGGTCAGAGGAAGAAGGCGGCGTATGTAACAAAGGATGTATAGTTTCGTGTACTAGTTCTTGGAAAGGTGGCATAGACATGAGGGCGACTCCTCGACCCAATCCCTAGGGACACACTACTCCTGTATAAGTATAGAATTTGTATAAAACAATCAAGAATAAATCTACATTTCAATAGTTTGCATGTTTGACGAGGCAATGAACACGATCAACTACAGAGAGGAATCACACATAGAGTGTGCGTGTGTATTCTCTAATACTAGTGTGCATAGCAATTTGATGACTTTCAAACCTGAGCACCCTCCGTCCCTCAAACTATCAACTACTCCTTCGTAAAACCCTTTGGGGAAAATGTGGTATAATAAAACGCTGGTCATGGCTGGATCCACAGATTTTGTAGTGGCAAACACGAACCGAACTTAAACACGATCTCCCCAAATTTCCTATCACTCACTCCTGAACAGCATCCTCTTAGAAGAAACACCTGCCCGCTTTCAGAGACGAAAGTCACAAGACCCTGCTAGACAAGGCAAGCCGACGTTGAGAGACACACGGGTTCTTAAAAGAACTTGCCAGCCTTCTTCGAAAACGAGACCTCGTCTCCCTCCTGGTCCGACGAGCCCGCTTCAACAACAGCCGGAATAGGACGGTCGAGAGCATCAAACCTCACCCCATTCTTCTTAGCCAAGCACCACTGGATGCCTATTCTCACCCCGGAAGCAGCAAGAGCCCAAAGCATCCCGCCCACGGGAGCAGCGACAAAGGCGCCGAAAACGGCCCAGTCGCCTGACGTAAGACCCTGCTCGATGAGGATGAGACGACCGCCCTTGTAGGCGTCGCCGTAGTAAACCGTGCCGAACAGGAAAACGGTAAAGATACCGCCGAGTCCGCCGACGACGACTTCGAAACCACGCCACCACCAGAAAAATCGGTCAGACAGACCAATGACGAGGACGGGGACGACGGCGGCAGAGACGAGATCAGAAATGAGGTAGATCTGGAGGATAGAGGGAGCCTTGAGAGCAAGGATAATCGTGGGGATCATGACCAGGACAACCATCGCACGGATGTACCAGATGTTGAGGCCGTTACGGAAGAGATCGTTGGAGGCGGTGGAGACCATGGCGGACTGGATGCTGTCAAAGGCAGCAGTGGACATGGAAACGACCATGACGAGAACGATACCGACAACCCACGCGGGGAGTTGGTTGAGCAAGAGGAAGAAGGCAATGGAACGGTTGTCCTCGGCCGAATCACCGGGATAAGCGCCAGACCAGGTAGCAATGAGGCCGGTGCTGCCGACCAAGGTCAAAACTATGCAGATGATGACGACCGCAACAGTGACGCCGACCCATAGGTCCTTGTCGGTTTTCGAGGCAAACGTGCGCAGCCAGAGGGTGGAGAGGAAGAAGTCGTTGGTGAGAATGCAAATGGGTAGGATGTAGAGCAGCTGCCATCCCAAAGTTGAGCCTTCGAGAAGGCCAGACGAAGGGATGAGCGAAGTGTCGATCTTTGTCTTTACACCAATGGTAATGGAGGCGATAATGATGAGACAGACGACCATGACACCCTGAATCATATCGGTCAAGAAAGAGATCTTGAACCCGCCAAGAGCTACAGAGCCAAATGAGTTAAACTTGACTTCTCACAACAGAAAGGTAGTCGGATATTAGTTGGGGGGGGGGGGGCTAGCGGAGCCTACAGGTGTAAATGGTTGTAACGACGCATTGCACAATCATAACAGGCAGGTCAGGGACTCCTGTCATGGCACTAACGACCTGGCCGATGGCGGATAACTCGGCAATCATGTACAGGAAGAGCGTCACGAGAGTCATGAAGCTCAGGAACAGACCACACGGGATGCCATAGCGCTGCCTCGTCCACTCCGTCAAAACGAAGCCTTCAGGGCATCGCCTCCGGATAATGGGGCCGAGAGCAGCAAAGGCGAACAGCGGCAGCGACGACGATAGGGCGTAGATGACAACTCCCTGGACGCCAGTGATGGTGGCGAGTTCGGGATAAGCGAAGAGGATTGCAGAACCGAGGACTAAACAGTTAGTATTTCCCAGAACGTTTTAAGAGGGACGGGAATAAGGACGACGGAGGATCAGTCGGAGCGGCAGCACGTTTCCCACGCAAGCATTAACTTGATCGAGTATTACGGTACAATCTCAGCTTCGTTTCCGCAGACAGACGTAATCTCCCAGACTATCCCAACGAGCAAAGGTCAAAAGGTCCTCGTGAAGACTCCACCCTAGTAGGAATGAACTAAGAGAGGTATTGACAACACGGCGACCGACCAACTCGTGGAGCTTGGGGTGGATCCAGTCATCTGCTTCAACTCGGCGCCCGTAGTGAGCCGCAATCACCTCCTCGCTGGCGGAATCTACATTGCCTAAACCACAACCGTCGAGGCCTCTTACACGGGACATTCTCGGAAGATAGTGGGGAAAGCGGCATTTGTAGTTTCCGCCAGGCGAGAAGGCGATGGTTTATGATCTTGGGAAACCAACCTATATGTCAGCGTTCGCAAAAAGGGGCCAGAGCCCAACCTCGTTTTCAGAGGATAGTTTGGGGGTCCCGGAGTGGGTAAGGGCAAGTCTGCATCAGCAGGACCGCCGGATGCCGGGTTCCGGACAGGACCAAGTGTTCCGGGTTGGCGGACTAACTCCCCGTTTCTGAAGAGCGAAGCGCGCTGTCCCTCGGGTACACTCAGGCCCTGCGTTGTGTGATTTCACTTGCTGCCGCTCTGAATCTGAGAGAGAGAATAATGATTGGGCGAATGCCGTTCTCAACGTGCTTTCAGAGCTCGTCTAGGGAAGGGGATTGTTCCCAAGCTGCTGCTGTTTGCTGATTTCTCTACTCACCAGCGGCGACAAAGTTGAAGGCTAGAGGAAGAGCTGTAAATAGAAGTTAGTTTGCATTTCCGTTAGTCCATACAAGACGGAGGGGAACCAAATTCAAGCTTGACGAGATGAGGGGTTGAACTAGGGGAGTAGAAGTAGGCGGACCGGCCTAGAAAGGATTCCCAGTGATCACTGTTCGGTTCGTCTTCCGGTGAGGGAGTAGTCAGGACCACCGGGCCGGCCTTCACCCTTTTCAATGCTCGTCAAGCCAGCAGACGCATGCTAACCCTTTTGAGTTCCATTGCCAGCAAGGAAGGTGTCCTTCGACTTGGACATCTTCCAGGCAATGACGGTTCCCATGACCCTAGAGAAACAGGCGTGGTTAGCAGCATGATAACTTTGCACACACAAGCAAACCAAGCTAAGGCCAAAGTTGTTGCCCGCAGAGAGCCGTAATCGACGGCCTTTTGGGTTGGCGGGGAGAGACGATCGTACAGAAAGAGGCCATAAGTGAGGTAGATGATGGCGTTGGACGCCTCAGAAGATGGTTGACCCATGATAGTTGGTAATAAATTCCCAAGGAAAGCTAGAAGCTACAAGCTATATAAAAAAAGAGCTCTCTTTGACCCGAAAGAGCACGAGTCGATCACTCGTAGTATAATGCGAGGTCAGAACAAGAATGAGGGGGGAAATCTGTAGTGGAGATGCTTCGGTGGATATTCGTGGGCGACGTCCAGTAAAAAGTACAACAATACGAAGTGACACCAGGAAGGAGGCTCTTTCCCTCTGCTATTTATACAAATAATGTACGAAGTACTTAAATTTGGCGTTCGCTCCTTCTGACTCTTTCCCCTCGTGAAAATCGCCAAAAAGACAAGCCGAAAAAAAACTCTGCACCCACACTATCAAGACCTTTCCCATTAGTGCATGCGACCTCCCCCATCTTGGCGCTATTACTTGGATTTGACCAAAACTTCACGTAAGAAAAGCCCCGTCCTGGGCTAAGGCCAAGCTTGCAGCGCCCATTCCTTGTCATTCCTTGTCGACAGCTCCTCGCCGCAAAATGTGACTGTCGAATCGGAGGGCGGCCCACGTCTCATCGGGCATAGTGTGGGGGTCCCCTCAATCACACGAGAACTCATGAGTATTATCCCCGATCACTTTTCTCCCTCGCCGAACCCGGTGATGGTTTCGTCTGTTCGATTATGAAAGCATGGGTTCTGAGCTGATGATAGACGACTATCCCCGTTTGTATGTTTCGTATGCCGTTTCCCGTTCCACGACAGCACGGGATGTTCCCTGGGTGTCGTGATGCGTATCCCAGCGTGGGGATTGGTTAGTATTGATCAGATAATGAACATGAGCGTGATCTTCTTTACCTTAAGTTCCGCGGTTTTGCTTCCGCGAATACTTGTTCTCCCGCCCTTTTGGCTGTGTGAGGGTTAGCTGCACGTCATCTACGTAGTTAACTGTTTGGACGAAGAACTTCTACAACATCGCAAACACTACGCGGTTACCCAGGCCCTCCCCCAAGTAAGGAAGGTCTAAGAACATTGAAAGAAACCACCGCCTACTTCGTACCGCACTTAAGCAAACAAAAGAAACACAGGAAAACCATTGATGTGTGCAAGCTTATCAACCCTATTAAAGACTAAACGAAGCGACGCTACTCTGCCAAAATACCTAATTTTAGAACGCCCGTCTAGTTTCCAACGACTCCCTGCCATGCCTCAATGCCTTGCCATCTAGACCAAACCGCTCGAGTCCAATGAAAAAGATAAAAATGCAAACTGATGGTGTTTTCACTTCCCCAAAGCCATCTCTCATAGAAAAATTGGAGAAAAGAATAAAAAGTGGAAACCTCAGCGAACCTCGCCGCATCTTGTGATAGAAGCCAGGCAAAAGCCATTGGAAGATGCAAAGGTTATGATCGTAAAGAGAAGCTCCGTTGTGCTAAGAAGGAAATAAGGGAAGAAGACACAGACCGAGAGGATAGAGGGACGTGGATATGCAAGTTAACCGTTGAGGTCGATGCTGGGGGATATCGCTTGCGAAACTCGAAACTCAAAACTCGAAAACGAAATGAAAAAGAAACAATCTGAGCCGCTTGTGTGCACCTGGGTCGCCTCGCGCCATGCTGTTAAAACGTATGGGAGCTTTTGACCAGCCAGCTACCCTGGAATCACTGCTGGGTGGGCCGAGCTTCGTTAAGAGTGCCAGGCACCCGAACAAAGACATCCCCGGAAGCGTTGACGAAATACGGGAGTTGCGGAGCTGGAAAATGATGTTGAACTTGGTGGCCAAGGCTAGTAGGCGAGCCAACATTAGGGAAGCCGTGCAACATGCTTGCGGCGGCAGCACCCTGAGCGGCAGAAACAGCCAGGTGAGCGAGGCCATGATTGACGTCGTTTCCATGCATGGGAGGTCCAGAAATGTGCAACGTGGGCCGCGGTGCCTGCACCAATTGCTGGGGAGTACCAGAGACGTGATTGCCAAGCGAGTACTGGGGAGAGTAAGTGCTGGCCTCCGATCCATTACGCAAAGCAATTAGTTTCCACAACAGACGCCCCTGTACACTATTATGTGCATCAATGTCGAGTTGCGTAGAAGGAACGCGGTCAGGCTGCGGCTCAATTGCCGGAAGCGTGTTCACGGGCTCCGGCTGAGGAGGTGTAGGCTGGACCGGTCCAGAGACGGCTCCATTAGCGCGCTGGAGATGGGGAGGGACTATCGCCGAGGCAGCCCGCTGGTGTAGGTTTCCAGACGGCACGCTCTGACCGGACACATTCTCCCTCGGCTGGCCGCCAACGGATTTCCTCAACTCGACCTTTACGTCCAATCCTCGAAGCCTCGTGCCGTTCTATACCGCAAGAACAAACGATTAGTAGCCATCCTAGTAGAAGCCACCGGACGGAGAACGTTGCAAAGGGGGCACATTGTGTTCAAATCACTTACCAGAGCGGAACAAGCCTGACTGCACATCTCAGGATGGGGCAACTGGACGAAAGCGTAGGCACCACGCTCCTTGCGGACGATTCTGATGCTCTGAACATGGATCTCCACCGAGTCGAAAAGCCCTCGGATTTCCTCCTCGGTAACCTCCCGAGGGAGGTTGCCGCAATAAACTGAACGGCGGTTTTGATGGATCCGCTGCACGCCTGCGTTGCTATTTGGCATTTGGAACGGGGCCCCGCCGGCATCGCCATTCTTCCGTCCACCGGGAAACTGGGCCTGGCGCTCCAAGGCTGCTTCGTCATAGTGCTGAGCGCCGAACGGATGTTGAAATGTCTAAAAGCAATTTCCATGTCAGACTTGATTTCTCGCGGGAAGATGATCAAATTCCACAAAGGAAATATGCGTGCTGGTGGGATTGGAGTGGATGCAAAGCAATACTTACGCGACTCAAATCGCGACCTTGGTCCCACTGCTCGAATCGAACCCTGATGCCAAATCCATGACCCAAACTCTGGGCTAATTTGCCGGGAGCAACATCAACAGTGGACTTTCCAAGACCCCGGACGACCATTGAAACATCATCAACCGTGATAAAGGCCCCGTCCTTCCGATAGACAAACCAAAACACTGGTCGAGTATCAGCATCTAGTTTAAACTGGATGGTATCTCGAGGTATATACTTACACTTGCTATTCGCGCGTTCGATTCGAATGCGTCGTCCGAAAACGGGAATACCATTAGCTTCTGTTTTAGCCTTCTCGGATTCCTCGATTCTCTACCACTGACTTAGTATTTCTTCCGGGAAAAGCAACCAGCCAACGTTCTGAAGCTTACTTGGAACTGAGCAAAAGCAACCGGGCTCTTGCCGGGCTCCGCAGGGCGCTTGATCTTGATATACGGAGTGCCCCATTTGGCAAAAACCTGTCGCAGAGCGATCTGAAGCTCACGGTCTGTGGCAGTCAAGAGCAGGCTAAGACAACAGAAAGTTAGTATATTTCTTCATGGTCCTAGTGTCGGGTACTAAAATCCTTCCTTACTTTCCCACAAACAAGCAAGCCTTCGTCGGGTAAACATCCTGTGCATCATACTTTCGCTCCTGCACTTCAAGAGCGCGGCGAACACCACTCGACGAAGAGCTGTTTTATCCATTAGTCGAGGTCCTAAAAAGGGACCGCTCTGGAGAACATACCTTAGCGTATCTCTACCCTGGCCAGAAGTTGGGCCAGAAGACCTCTGGGAAGGATCGTGACCTTGATTCATGTCGTTCTCGGGGTAGATCGTTCTGTAAAGAGGTTCAACAAAATGGTTTCCTGCAGCAGGTCATCAGTACTAAAATTGAGCTCGATGGATGGAAAACCCTCCGTTTAAGGCGGTTCATTTCTCCCACGAAAGAAAACTTTGGAGTAGGCTCGACTTACCGGGCGCTTCCGACACCGTTCGACGTTGCTGCGACCTCAAGGACTCCGCGATAAGAGCGAACTGGTCAGGTGAGTCAACCTGCGGCGACAAAACCGACATCTCTCGTTCGCTAAAGTCTACTGGTACGAAAATGTCCAGGTTTCGTATCGCCGGGACGGTGATCCAACTATCGCTTGCAGTGTTAGCGCGCATCATCTTAGATTATAATCTGTCTGCTAACAGCAGAGAAATGATAGTGATGACTGTGATGGTAGAGAGGTTAAAAAATGATGAAATATCCGATACTGAGAAACGATAGAGGATGGGGGAGTCGAGGAAGATATGATTTGGAGGTGGGTTAGGACAGGGGGATAAAGCGAGAAGGGGGAAGAGGTTGGATCCAGGGACAAGACAAGTTGCCTCGAGGACCTGGAACTAGGGAAATCCTCAGAGGCATTGAGGGTAGTTGTGATAGAAACATCGGAGGCCTTCTGCAATGTCTACCACGACAGCTTGCCCAAGGATTGTGCCTTGAGGATGGGGACAGGATGAACTAGGAAATAACAGAAAGAAGGGTACAACAAAGGGAGAGGCCCATATTGCGAGCAGAAGGGGTGAAGCTAGAAACTACTCACCCTGCACGATTTCGCTCAATCCTTGAAGGTGATGGGTAAAATGACAATAGAGATGTGTTGGGGGTTCCAGATGAGTACTGGGAAATATGTAAGGGTAAAAGAGCTTCAAAGCCCTAAAGATAGAATGTTGAATGAGGTTTTGGTTAGGGACTGGGGATTGAGGCTCAAGCAGACCAAGTAAGGGAGAGTGAGAGAAAAGGCAGGGCAAGATAACTGCTTGAAAGCTGTGAAAAAGAAATGTACTCACTGAATAGCTTTAGCTGTGCAAATGATCTGTGATGATAGGATGGATTCTTTGGTATAATCCAGATGAAGTTTGGGGAGAGGAAAGGATGAAGTTTGAGGATGGCATCAGAAAATGTGAGAAGTTTATTTTGAAAAGCTCTGAGCCCCTAATCAGTAAAGATTTCTATCTGGCCTGGAGCAAGGACTTGCCTCACTATTTTCATTTTGGCTCAACGGAGTTCTGATTCACAGAGTCATTTACGGAATCACTGGAGCAACAGTGGTTTGCGGTATTCATGGTGCTTGGTGATAGAGAGGAAGGTTCGATCCTGCCCTGCTCCAGATACCTCACATTGTTCCACTTGACAATAGACAATTCCCTTTTGGGAGATCAGCATCACAGGTTTCGATTCACAGCAATACCAGAGACCAAGCCAATACCTCCAGAACTTACTCTTTGCCCTAAGCCATGATGGAAAGATGGCAATATGGCTCGAAAATTGCAGTAAATGGCATATTTCTTGGGGTTTTGAGATATGATTCCTCGAACGCTCTTGCAGACACAACCACACACACATACACACAACAAGCATCCAGCTAAGATAACTCTTCTCCATGCAAAAGGCCAATTGAACTTGATATTTTCTTGGGAGGATTCCTGTAATATTTCTGCAGTTAGATACAAGCTATTGGCTTTTGGAATTGGCGGCCTGAGTTGATATCGAGAGGGAAAAAATGGCCATGCAGGCTTGCCGCTGGACTTACAGCCAATCCAGACAACCCTCTTCAAGTTCGCGTCACAATATCCATTTCAACACAGGAATCGACGCCTAACGTCAAATAACATGTTTAAGAGCTTCTATTGTTACTCTTCTGTCTGGAGGATCATCTTGTTGGCGTTGAAGCAACGGAGGTTGCCCACCAACATGGAGGGACGTCGTTGTCATGGAGTTCACGTGACCAAACACGGAGCCGAGGTGGCTCCACTTTTTTGGAAGTTAGGTCTTGCACCTCGCTGCTTCGGACCTCAGATCGCGGTCCAGACTCTCCGGATCGAACCGCCTATCCCTCAAACCGCATTGCTAGGGACTTTGTCTTGGGTAATGGCACGAACTCAACTCTTCGGACTTTCGATATCAGCTATGGACTAAGCTCAAGCCGCCCCGGGTGTTCCTCAACCTGCAGTAGCACATTTTTCTACCGCCTGCGCTCATATCTGGAGCCCCTCCTCGACGGCGCCATGAGGCCGACATTTCGCTTATATAGGGGTTTCGTGGGGAGGAGTATGGATGAACTAAAACGGTACACACAGATTGGTATGTTGGCCTCGCGCGATAGCAGCCAGACATTTCCGAAACCCCAAACTAACCTAAAACCCTCGTCATGGCAGCCGTCAATCTCGAAGCTATCCGTGGCCCGCAGGGCCCATACGCCCTCCATGCCTTCGGCAACCCCGAATCCGTGAAAGAATGTAAAATACTATCCGACGCCGACATTGGCGGCTTCTCCCAGAGCCATCTCGAATGGCACCCTTCCGAATCCTCTCAAACTACATTCAGTCCCAAATTTTCAACCTCCTCGAACCTCCAACTCCCCCAATCTGCCGGCTACGCCCGCTTCCACGGAGCGATATCCACAGAGCTCCCCAAAGACCGCCCCGAGATCCAGCGCACGGGCTACGCCGCCTGGCGCACGCCCGACCGCAAACCCACCATATTCGGCCGGAGCTACTGGAACATCGACCCCTACGACTACCTCGCCATGCGCATAAAGTCCGATGGCAGGAGCTACTTCGTAAACGTCCAGACAGAGTCCATCGTGCAGACGGATCTGCATCAGCATCGTCTCTTTGCGAAGCGGCCCGGCCAGTGGGAGACTATACTAATTCACTGGAATGATTTCGTGAGGACGAACCACGGCATGGTGATTGAGCCGCAGACTGAGATTCTGAGACAAAAGGTGAAGAGCATAGGCGTGGGGTTGACGGATAGGATACCGGGGCCGTTTGAGCTTTGCATTGAGAGGATATGGGCGACAAATGATCCGGAGGAGGCAGATTCGGAAGATGCGCCACCCATGAGCACGGGGAGCTTGAAAACGCGCTCGGGGGAGAAGGTCGGGTGGAACCCTGGCTCCGAAGAGCCAAACGCAAAGGAATGAAATAGAGTATGGTGTGTATATTTTGGGAACGGCTAAGATACTAGATAGAGCCTGCGGCACCTCGTGCGGGATGGCCAGGCATTGTAACATACGAATATCCCCCTGTAAATGCCAAGATTGACATTTGTTTCTATGCTAACGCCATCAACCGTGATATTTTGCTTGCTGTATAGCCAATTCCCCGATAGCAAGACATTAGTGGCTGGAACCTCATGTCCGCCCGTCGATGGCGAAGCTCTGCGTATCTACTATCCCACCAGGGTGTCCAAATCCAAGAAAAGTGAACAAAACAATGTTTGAAGGTCTGTCCAATTGGGTTCTATACCGAATCTCTAATGCGAATAAATGCCTCCCCTCAACCTTGCCCCAAAATAAAATACAAAATAAAAATTCAGAAAGATGATACTCTACATATGAAGACGTATAAATTTTGCCAAATCCATCTAATCCATCTAATACAGGTCCCGATGCGGCCGTGACGTGATCTCGAAAGGAATACTCTCCTCTAACTGCTTCAGACGCATCCCATGCTTAGCCTTAATCATAGCAATCACCATCTCATTATGCAGGCAGGGTACGCCCAGTTGTTTCCCTCTCCTGATGAAATATCCGTTGAAGGAGTCGATGTCGATATTCCGGCCTTGCGCGAGCACGGCAGCCATTCGACTCGGGGTCGGTTTCATGGATCGAAGTTTTGCGAGACACACTTTCCTCAGGGACTCTCGCTCGACCATGCTCCGAATAAGCGGCGAGTGCTCAACCTCGGGGAGCGCGGCAACCACGGCCTGGATCTCGTCTAGAAGCATCATCATGAGGCTCATGCCCCATTTGATCTGGGTAACCTCATCGTATCGACAGCCCACCACGACGCAGACCGGATCAACGACGGCCGTGAAGATCATCGCTTGGAACTTGACGTGGAGCCATTTGTGGAAGGGCGTTAATTGGGCGTTTAAGTGTAAGGACGTCTTGAACGAGCTGATAAGATCGGCGGCGAATGGCGACTCCTTGGGCGGTTTGGAGGACTTGGGATCGATCGGTACAAGACGCGTCTTTAGTTCGGGAAGCATGTGGACCTCGCCCTTCTCCGGGGTAGAAGCGGACGGTTTGTTGAATGTGGAAGTATTCCGATTCCGGCGGAACCGATCGGAAGCCAGGTGGCCGAGCACATATTCAGGCTCAGCGGCGCCCGTGCCGCCAAATACTGTCTCACTCAGTTCCTCAGCAACTCCCAGTCCATCATGCACGAGACAGAGCGTGGTTTCGCTGTCGATTCGGTGTTTTAACTTTTGCATCTGCTTGACGCAGTCAACCGCAGGGCCCGTAGTCACTAGATTGCTGATACGTCCTTCTGAAAGGGTCGCGCGATCCGCCTCCTGTTCCTCACGTTCCTCTCGCCCCCTCGCAGACCCTTGCCGGGAACCCACACGCCCGTGGTTCGGGTTGAATTCCAAGTCTACAATCTTGTTGCGAGTAGGTTTCAGAAGATGAACAGAGTCATAGAGAGGTTGCAACTCGAAGGCGAGGAATCGAGCTTTGGCGTCCGTTCCTAATATGTGCAGCGTTCGGGGAGAATTGGTATCACCGCTTCGGTCTCGGGAAACGACAGGAGGAACAGGTAGTTCAAGAGAAGGGCTTGTCTTTTGCAGCGCCCACATGCCATCGCCACCTCGGGTCCAGAGTGCTGGAGGTGGCTCGGCTTTAGCTGAGGTATTGGTAGTACAAGTCAGAGAGATGTTGGTTTTGGAAGTTCGTGTCGGCTGAGCGGAGGGGAGTAACGGTGGTCTGGGATGGTGAAGAGTAGATGGTTCTCGTTCGGCAGCGCTGGTACCGGTACGAGAGCTTGAAGGGGAGTGTGTCCGGAAGAATCTGACGGGTTGAGATCCAATGGCCGCCCGGCCCACGCCAGTGCTACCGTGGAAACATTGCCTGAGTATCTGAGGTATCCGAGCAGTAGCCCGGCGGTCTGCTAGGCTGCTGGCCACAGTGATGGTGAAATGGGACTGGATGGTGGATCGATCGTGGCCCAGTTGACCACGGGGAAAGAACCCAATGATCTTAACACAGGCGAGATTAATGGATTAAGAGCATAGTCGTCGAAAAAGAACGCCGCCACATGTCGTTTTTAAAACGTGCGATTCGGGTTCGTCGTCAGAATGGTCGGGAAGGTCTCCAGGATTGATGGAGACAAATTCGGATTTTTCCCGCTTGACAGTGGCGCGCCTGATTTTCAGGCTCGGAAGGTGACGGATGAGTAATTTCGGTTGCTGCAATTCGTCAATCAAAATTGAATGCATAATCCAAGTCGGACAAACGGGGTTGGCAAAAATCGGTTAAATGCATCTTGGGCCTGACCAAATTTGTGATGCATTTTCTCATCATCGATCAAGCACTGGGAAGCCTCACTTCAACACTTTATTCAACCCATCCAGTTTTCGTCCAACAACCGTCTTGATACTTTTTAAAGCCAAGATGTCCGTTCAAGACATCTCACCAGACCTTGACAAGCTCGAGGCGCAGCTTGACAAAGTGGAAGCCACTATCAA
The DNA here is from genome assembly GCA_034774675.1 of Scedosporium minutisporum. Classification (NCBI taxonomy): domain Eukaryota; kingdom Fungi; phylum Ascomycota; class Sordariomycetes; order Microascales; family Microascaceae; genus Scedosporium; species Scedosporium minutisporum. The sequence continues at coordinate 13,477 of SJVG01000296.1, forward strand.
GCCGCTACTGGAAAATATTTCAAACTCGACACAACTGCCCCTGGTTGATAGGGCCAAATTGTTTACATTAACCAACTATGCTCTTGAGAGTCTATTATTCTGTAAGAGATTCCCTTTCTCTTTAAGCGACATCGTTCTGACAATCAGTAGCCAGTCTCAGACTTCAAGGCGCAGATGCGCTCAACCACCCGGTCTTCAAGACTGAACTTAAGAGGGTGAAGCAGTACTTTGACAAAATAGAAGCAGCTGAGAATCCTCCACAGCCCAGGACACAAAAAGTTGACACTGAAGCTGCTACAAGGATGATCAAGGCTGGCCTGGTATGCTGGGCGCATTCCGGTTTATTCCAAATTTCGAAAGCGTTGCTAATTGATGGCTTAAATAGTCGGATGATCAAGCACTGAAGAACAAGCTCGCAGAGCAGATTGCCAAAGAGAAAGCAAAAGCATTCCTTACCAGTATTGGCAAGAGGCGACCTGACTCAGAACAAAGCAAGGACACGTCCACGCCTGATGGCAAGAGCAAGAAGCAAAAGAGGAGCAAGCAGTCGTAATTCTCCATCTCAGGCATCCTGGAATAATCTTATATGCTGTATAATGGCAGCAGGCCATGCTAATGGCAATCCAACGGCAATCGTTGGGGACGGAGACCAGTTGAGTCTTGAATTGCCACAGCTCTGCGACTACGGATTGTCGGATACACATCAGGACGAGGTGATGACACCGGCCCTTGGAATCCGATTCCCAAATAGAATCAGAGCAACTAAAGCGAATAGCCTCGTTCAGTTGATTATACGAGGCGTATTTACCCCGTGGAGGGAGATTCATGGGAGACCCGAGAGATGAAGAGGCGAAATGGAAGACACTGGTACAAGCATGAAACCTTTACGTTGATGAATAAATGCAAATAACAGTGCTTATACTGCCGACATCCTATTGGCCAATGGCCCCTGTCCCTGAAGCGAGCATTTTTACTGCTTCATACGAAGTCCACTGTAATGTCCTCCTGTTGGAACGGGTCAGTGGAGCCTGGCTCCGACTTGGCTTAACATTAAGACGCTAAATGCCCGTTTCCGCTAACCACCTCGGCCACCATTTGAGTCCAATCGCGAACCGACGCAGACGGAAAACGCCAAGAACCACGACTCCAACGCTCCCTTGATTTTGTGACGAAGATGACCTGCCCGGTTCCCTTCCAACAATCGCTGAAATCGAAACCCCTACTGAAAAATTCCGAAGCATTTTTGACCGAGTGCTCGACGTACTGTCCTCGTCAATCACCTCTTCGAATACGGGCCTGCAGTGTTTGAGAATGAGGGACACGCTCTGTTACTGCTGGCTGGTATCTGGTCTTTGGGGGCTATGCGCTATGCTTCACTTATTTTGATTACTCTGATGACTGGGCGGAGAATGTAGAACGCATTCTCGATCTGCACGTTTCCGAGGCTGCGTTGGTGAGAATGGTAGGACGGATTTAGATTCGTAGTTGGGTGACAGCCAACCCACCGTATCCGCATCGTGGCGAAGACCGCATGTTGGCATCGAAGCTGATCGCCGTTGCCATACAAAGAGACTCCCCTTGGATGGTTACCCGTAAAAGACAGCTGGGCTCGGCCGGCCCAGTTTTGGTCCTCTTTATTTGGATCTCATGGGGAGATATGGGAACAATTTCCTTCTTGCGGGACTTGAAGGTTATGCTTGCTTGATTTTTCAAGGCATCCACTGCTGCCGAACTCTTAATCATTTCCTAACATCTACAACTCTCAAAACCCAGAAACACTCGTTCAACTCCTTGACTCCCACCCTACATTGGCTGAAACTTAGAATTATATTTTATCCAATCCAAAAAAGAAAAAAAAAGAAAAAAAAAGCCAGAATTCCACTGTAAATAGAGCCTCCAGGTTACAACTGTTTTGTCGAACTATTTTGACATGGGTCAGATATAGGGCTGTTTCTTCAGGGTTGTTGGAATCCAACAGAAGAGGCAACTGATCTTTTTTCTGAGACAATTTTAGATGTACGTCGTACAAGGTCCCTTCGTGGGAATCAAGGTCGAAGTGAACCTCAATTTTGGAATGATTCTCACCATTATCACCGAAATTCATAGTCCTCGCAATCTAGGAGGTCTGGTAGTTCCCTAAAGTCCAACGCTCTGAATTGGGCCGTAAGATGCCACCTAATTTGATCGGCGTTTTCAGGTCATTCCCGTTAGAGCTCTTTCGAGTAAACAACGGCCTAACAGTCCGGCTGAGAGCTTGGAAGCCCCGGCGTCATGTTTACGATATCTTCGCGGAGAATGGAGTCGTCGAGCCAAAGGCGCTCAACCCTCTGAAATACGTAGGTGAGTGCGCTGTTTAGTTCCCAAATGCATCAGATGCTCGTAAGTACCTCGCTGACTTCTCCCCCAGCTCCAAACGGCGCGTCGTTGAGGCCGAATACACCATACCAGCAGAGCCTAGTGTCCTGGCGGTTCAAGGGCGATGAAGTGATTGTGTATTCGGTACCAAAAGGTAAGCGAGATTTCCAAACTATTCTACCTGAGAACTCTCATCAACGATATTGTCGCTGCTCGACCAAATGGCTTTTCCTTTGCCCAGTGAAGTGTCTTGACTGACAACAGTTAGGAACGACGCTCCCTGACGACCTACTTCTTGTTCACGAGCGAACAGACCACTACTCCCTCCAGCCAGCGAGGATAATGAGCATTGGCGGTAAATAAGCTCCTCCTAATATCACAGTTGTCGTTCTTGCTGACTGTCCGGTGCTAGAACTTGATGAGAATATAACGCAGTTCCTGATGACTCGCGGTAGAGTGTTTACGAGAGACCAGTGGCTCAAGGAATATCCCAAGGCGACTGAGTGGATCAAATAACTTCGACTAACCGACAACCGCGCACCCGGGAAGGCCTGTCACTCTGGGCCCTCGATACCCTCCTCACTCTATCCTCACTCCTCACTCCTTTTCTAGATGTAATGCATGAATGCTAACACGAAACTGTGGTCTTGTTGTATTCCCGAGGCTGTCGATCTTGGTGTCACTCTACGCAAAACAAATTAATAGACTTGACGTTTCGCTAGTGTACAAACCCAAAAGATAGATTCGAGCGTGACGTTCACAGTTCTCAATTGTCAGTTCGCTGCACGTACCAACCGTGTAAGGATGCCAGTACGATGTATGAAGCAACCATGGAAGTCAGAAGCACCGAAAGGTCGATGATACCGATCATAGATCCGTAGACTTACAAGTTAGTGTTCTGACAAATCAGAGTATTGTCTCCGCTCTTCGTCAGTCGCCCATGATTACCAGTCAATATAATAGAAACCTGGTTGAAGGGACGAAAGCCGTGGGCTCGACAGTTCTAATCGAAACTGATTCCTAAGAGGCTCTGGTGGAAAGCGGCGTGTATGTGGGCTCTGAAGTGATCAGAGTCCTTTCGCTATATCTTGGGGAGAGGAGGTAAATTTGATATTAAGAACATTGACGCTATCTAGAATTTGAGATCTATTTAATAATACAAGAATCGGCCACAGTCAACGGCTAGGAGGTGGATCGTCTTGGGCCGTCTCACTTCGCCATCCAAGTTTCGTCGAGCCCTTCATCTAGAGCGTTCTCATAAGGATGCTTGTCTAGCCAGTCATCAACAGTTTCTTTAATGGCATGCTTGTCATAAAACTCGTCCAACGATCGATTCAGATCTAGAGGGGTGTCAACGTTACTTTGTAGTCAGTTCGGTTCAGTACAGCCTCACCATTGAGCGACATAGCGCGGGACGGTTGAAGGGAGAACCTAGCTGAGTACTCATTGATAAGAATCAGATGGCCCGGGATAGGTGTTCCTGTACACACAGTCCGTCAGTCTAGGATGAGAAGAGGGTAAGGAGCTTCGCGACCTCTGGGAATGGTGAAAATAAAGGACGTCTCGACACTTTCCCCCTCTTCTTCTCTCTCAATAGCTTCATCATAGTTCTGGCGGATGATTTCTTGCATCGAAAAGGTATTGGGTTGCATGACCGCGCCATTGGAAATTCCTATAATAATTGTTCAGTCATTTACATCAGGAAGAGGCTGTGGGTATAATGACAGAGGATCCCTACCTGATCCTGTGGCGCGTGGGTACACCCGGCCGTCTTCATCCACAACTACTCCTTCATCATAGAGATTGTCCGAATGGCTGTTGTAGTCTCTGTGATCATGGAGCCCCGAACCTGGACGGGGGCTGTAATAGTGCAGAGTGGTAGGAAAGGTGGAATAGATGGCCTTCACTGAGAAATATCGCTTACGGGGAGGGGCGAAGGCAAGTCGGCCCGGACGGAGGGTTCGAGCTACTCGCACAATCATATTGACGATGAAGGGTGCGCTGAAAGGATTGACGTGTTGATATTTGAGATCGATGATGCTCTGAGCGATATGAGATTTGCTGTTTCAATTGATCAGTTGATCGATCCCTGCACGGCTGCAACACATTCCACTGGAACCAAACCACCGGGTCTTGTCGCTCGCACATTAACTCGATTGCATAGCGTGCTTTCTTAGTATGATATATTGATCCTTAAGTTTTACATAATTGATATATGGATGCCTAATTAAGTCCAAGATGTGAAAGTAGATTCGGAGGTTTCGATGACTTTGTAAATCCTAAGAGCTAACAGCTTCGATATTGATGCTGTTCATTTCAAACCAACCGTACCTACTCGGACTCGGATCCATGTCGACATGCCATGAAGAAGGAGAACACACAGAAGGACGGCAATTTAGGATATGGACTCGACCTTATCCCCTTCCGAATCTCCCCCCTTAAAACTGAGAGAACAAACCCGCCCTTTCTCGGCCTTTGCTTCTGTCATAGACTTTTTCTCACCAAGGGCCCCCTAAATATTTCTTCTATTTCTTCTCTATATCCTCCAAGCGCGTAAAGTCTAACTACCCGGACCCATTGAAACTACGATGGTGAATACACATCCTATCAACAGCTCAATACAAGAGGTCGACGATAATTCTTGGTTAATTGCAGACAAACTACTGTTTTCCTGACAGCGCTCACCCTCACTCGATCTACCATCTTGGGGCGATGGTCATGGTGCCTTCTTTGCTCTTTCAGAGGCCGTTTCCATCCCTGAATCTCGGCCACTTTCCCAGACGAGTGAACTCCAAAAAGTCTACGATGCAGGAGGTCTTTCCGCGGTCTGGCGCGTCGGTGAAGCGTTTATCAAAGTAAAAGGGGTGACCATGCCAACATCGATGCGGGAGCATGTTACTCTCGACTATCTTCACAAAAATGGTCCTCTCAGCTTTGATATCCCGAACGTGCTTTACCATACTGAATTCAACGGGCGATATTATATTGTCCTCAGCCGACTGCAGGGCCAGACACTTGGCGAAGCGTGGCCTGAGATGGACGAGACGACAAGACACGACCATGTCTGCCGTATTGCCAACATCTGCTAAGAGCTTGCGCAATGGAAGGGTGCAAGTATTAGTGGTGTTGATGGTCAGCATATATCGGACCTTTTCTTCACCAAGCTTGGGGATGAGAAAAATTGCGACCCTCAGCACCTCCTCAGCAACTGCAAGGAGTTGGGTATGGATTGTTCGACCTTCGTTTTCTACCACTGCGACTTAGGTCCGGGGAACATTATCGTTACCTCTTCTAAGACTTTGGTGGGAATAATTGACAGGGAGACAGCTGGATTCGTTCCTAAGGAATGGATTTGTACCAAGTTTTGCTTCTCCAGTGGAAGGGATCTTCCGGTCGAGGATGAAGATGCACGACCGGATTGGAGACGCCGAGTATCCCGCCAGCTGAGGAGCATGGGATTCTCTGATGTCGCTGATGAGTGGTGGATATGGTGGAATTCTTGATAATTACTGAGGGAGGGAGAGGCTCTTCTTTAGAGGAATATTTACTCGATACATCGATACATCAATCAATTGACCAATTGTCAGATTGCCGTTGGAATAAGGCAACAAACGACTATTAATAGAGACTGGGGACCAGAGAAATGTGCACGTGATAAAATTTGGAGCAATCAGAGGGTGGCAATTCCCGACTTCATCCCGGAAATAAGTACCTCAGTACTTCGGTATTCAAAAAATAATATCCGCTAAGTAGCTCCGAAAATCTTCGACCAACTTCCACCCATCTCAACGTAAAAGAACACCTCAATCCTCCCGCCTCCCGACATAAACAGCCACCAAAACCTCTCAATCCCTTCCAAACAATCCACACACAACATCCTCCAAAATGCCTCGCCGAAACACCTCTCGCTCCACGGGCATGCGCGCCCCCGCCCGTCCTACCGTCCCCGCGCAGGCTCCTCCTGCACAATCCCGACCTGCCGCTACGATGGCTGCTCCTCCTGCCCAGGCTGCCGCTCCTCCCGCGCCCGCGCCCGCGGTTTCCCAGGGCCCCGGCCTCTTTGGCCAGATGGCTAGCACCGCCGCGTACGTTTCTTCCCCCGAAGCTTTCTTTTTTTTTTTTTTTTTTTTTCTTTCCTTTTTCCGTTTCTGCAGGGGGCGTGCTTCCACTATTTCTTCTTTCCTTCTCTCTTATGTCAACTTTTTTCTCATGGGTCTGGCAGGAGTACACTGAATAGATGGCTGGGATCTATACACGGGATTGTCGCAATTGATTTGTACAGAGGCTACTCCTCGAGGATGGGTCAAACATGGAGCATCTAGAACTTGTTTTCTTTCGAGTCCAAACCATACGTGTCTCTGAACTGCCATTAATTTCATTGCTGCATGTGAAAGATAGTTGTTTCGTAGGAAGTCTTGGCTCAGCATCGTAGTCGGAACTGCTACAGTGACTATATCCAACTCATGATACCCTATTCGTGCCTTCTCGCTTCTACTTCTTCTTCGCAGGCCTCGCGTTCTTCTGGCGCTTCCTTTCCTTCTCCTTCCGTGCCTTCCTAATCCCATCAAGGCCCTTAATCTCCCGCTTACTTCCCCCGCCATCCTTAAACCTGCCAATCCTCTTCTCACGCGCCTCCTCAACCCTCTTCTTCCGCACCTCGTAATCATCACGATACTTATCAGCCTCCTTAGGCGCCTTCTCCTGCCTATGTTTAAACCTCCTCCCATCACCACCACCCGAATTAGCATCCCCAACCCCCCGAACAAGACTCGTCTTCTCCGCATCCCCAACACGAGGCAACCCTGCAAGCCTATGCGCCTTCTTCCACCTCTCAAACCGCCCGCTCTGAAAACTAGCAGCAATCTTCACCCCGCTCTCGCCAACAATCATGCGCGCGCCCTTGGATCCGTCCGAGTCGTTGAGCCGCGACACGTACTTCTTGCTCTTCTTGTCCCAGCGCATCATGCCGCGGCGGGCGGGCACGCCGAACGACTTGGCCGTCTCGTCGTTGGTGAGGTCCATGGCGGCGTCGCGGGCGGCGAGGACGAAGTTGGCGCCGTTGCTGTTTCCGGGGCCGTTGATCTGGGAGCCGGAGTGCACGCCGTAGGCGCGCTCGGCGTCCATGTTTGTGGTGCGGGGGCGGTAGGACATGAAGATTTCGGGGTCTTGGAAGGAGGTTGTTTGGGAGCGGTTCTTCTTTTCTTGTTTGGAGGTGGAGATTGTTACTTCAAGGTCGTCTGAGGAGTCGGAGTTGTAGCCCGTCGCGGCGGGGGCTTCGTCTTCTTCCGAGTCGTCGTCATCCTTCTGGTCCACGTCCATTTCTTCGCCATCCTGGTCTTTGTCGTCTTCATCCGCCTCATGCTCCTTCTCCTTCTTCGACCTGCGAGGCCCTGCCCTCTTCCTCATTAATCTCATGACTTCGGCCGCCTCGTTGCTGGCCGATTTGGCTCCGCGTCCAATCTCGAATATGGTCTCAGATGGCTTGAACGAGCTAATGGAAGCAAGCATTTTCGAATAAGCCTCCTCGTCCGGTCTGATTCCGAACTTCATGTTCAGCTGGGACCACTGCTCAGAACCGACAAGTTCACGCGCTCTCTTCGCGCTCTCGCTCGCCGCCGAATTCCTCGTCTTCATGTAGAGTTTCTCTGCCTTGTCGGCAACGCGGCGGATCGACGCCATGTCGACGCTTTCTCGAAGAACCTTGTCGAGCCATTCGACGTGTTGCTCCATGTCCGCCCGAGGCAGCGCGCCGACGACTACGTCCTGGGTGAAGGATGCCGATGCGTCCTGGCCGACGACGAGTTTCCTGCCGAGGAAGAGCTGCAGATCGACGAGGTAGGGGGCGTCGACATCCCTTACGAGACTGTAGCTCCAACCTTGCTGTCCCGCACGAGCGGTTCGACCGACGCGGTGGACGAAAATCTTGGGTTGGGGAGGGAAATCGTAGTTGATGACGTTTTGCAAAACGGGGATGTCAATACCACGGGCTGCGACGTCGGTGACGACGAGGATGTTAGTACGTCCGCGGCGGAAGTCTTCGACCTGGATCCTGCGGGCCTCCTGGTCGAGGGATCCGAAGACAAAGGAGACGGCGAAACCGGCATGCTCGAGGAGGTTCGCGAGATACTCGACGCGGTGCTTCGTGGCGGCGAATACAATGGTGGAGTGCTCCGTCGGCTTTCCCGAGCCACCCTGGTCTCCTCCACGCTTCCGTTTCTTCGACGGGCCCATCTCGAAGCCTCTTACACCCTCGGGGAGACCTAGAGGCATTTTAATCACGTCATGTAGTATGTAGAATAGCGCACCCTCCTTGTCGGCCGCTTTGATTGAGAAGAAGGCGTTGTGAAGATCTGGTGAAATCTTGGTTTCTGCGTCGAGACGAACAAGCTCGGGATCTTGAAGGCCAGCATGGGCGAATTCCACGAGCGAGGCGGGTAGGGTTGCGGAGAAGAGTAGCGTCTGACGCGAGGGCGGGAGAGCGTGCAGAATCTCGGTGAGCTGCGTAGCGAAACCCATTTCGAACAGTCGATCAGCTTCGTCGAAAACAACGTACTTGACAGATGATAGGCCCAGGCCCATCTCGACTTTGAGGTGGAGGAAACGACCGGGCGTAGCGATGACAATGTCGGGATTCGTCGTCATGAGGCCGAACTGCTCTTCCAAGCTATCACCACCGACGAGCAGCACCGTCTTGAGGTCTGTTCCGCGGCCGAGTTCCTTCACAACCTTCAAGGTCTGAATGGCGAGTTCTCGGGACGGTGACATGATCAATGCACGAGCACCGACTTTGACGCTGTGGGATTTTAATCGCTCGATCATGGGGATAACGAAGGCGGCAGTCTTTCCGGAACCTGTCCTAGCCATGCCGACGACATCTTTTCGTGAGAGGATTAGGGGTATCGTTTTACGCTGAATGGGAGTGGGTACTGTAAAGCCTTTCCTCGCAATCGCTCGCAGAATATTTCCATTGAGACCTGGACATAAGTAGGGTTAGATGCACGCACGCACTGAAGTCATAAAAGGGACGAGGATGGGTATGATATTTCGTACCCATAGCCTGGAACCCGCCTCCCTTCTTCACCGACTTTCCCTTCAAATTCGAAGCTTTCCGGAAGGAAGCGGCCTGCTGCAACGCAATGAAAGCCTCGTCATCATCGTCGGATCCGTCCCCAGCATTGAAGATTCCGTCCGCATCGAAGCCGAAGCCATCCTGCTCGGCGGATTTGTCCAGCTTCAGCGAATCATCAAGATCTTCGGTGAAAAGCGCCCCACCAATGTCGACTTCATTCTCCGAAAGGGCCGGAGAGGCTGCTTGCCGGACCATTTTTTGAAGTTTGGGGAGGCGGTCAAGTCTGAAGATGAGTTGACTTGTTGCCTATGAGCGAGTGGTGTGTGGTGGTGGGGGAAGGTTGGCAATTATCCCGTCCAAATTTTTTTTTCTTTTCGAGGTGCAGCGTTGCTTCGTTATCGATAAGCGAGTCAATGTTCCGCGTCTCACCGCCCTGCCCCACTTCGCCAACGCCGCCTCAAGCTTCAAATCCGCCAACATCACTCAGTCTCACTCTCACTCTTCAACCACCTGCATCTCAACTCTCGAGCATTCCAAGACCGCATCAAATCATCCTCCGTTCTTTCGCTTTCCCTCTCTCACATAGACTTTTTTTTCGCATCAGAATCTCGACAGAGAGTCTCATTTCTGAAACAATCCTCCTCATCTAGCAGTCCTAAAAACAACAGCCACCATGGGTGAGGAAGAGAAGGATGCCCTCGACGCTCTCGAGTCCGAGGCCAAGGAGTGGGAGAAGGATGCCGAAATCGAGCGAATCCTAAACGCATTCAGGCTAGATGCGTATGCATCCCTCCCCCTTCCCAATCGCCCTTTATATTCCCCAGGCTCTCATCAAAATCTAACAACAAAAACAGCTACGCAGTCCTCGACCTAAACCCAGGCGTCCCCGAATCCGACATAAAAGTAACCTACCGCAAAAAATCCCTCCTAATCCACCCCGACAAAACCCGCAACCCCCGCGCCCCCGACGCCTTCGACCGCCTCCGCAAAGCCCAAACCGAGCTCATGGACGAAAAGCACCGCGCGCGCCTAGACGAGTCGATCGCCGACGCGCGCATGCTCCTGATCCGCGAGAACAAGTGGACGGTGGACAGCGAGGAGCTCAAGACACCCGAGTTCGCCAAGATGTGGAGGGCTAAAGCACGCGAGGTGCTCATCGAGGACGAGCACAGGAGGAGGAGGCTCATGAAGGCCATGATGCAGGAGGAGGGTAGGGAGCAGAAGAGGCAGGAGGAGGAGGTGGAGGAGAGGAAGAGGAAGAGGCAGCATGAGCAGGATTGGGAGGCGACGAGGGACCAGAGGATTGATAGTTGGAGACAGTTTCAGAAGGGGAAGTCGGGTGGGGAGAAGAAGAAGAAGAAGATGAAGCCGATTGGTTAGATGGTTGGAGTTTTGCGTCTAGTGGGATCGAAGGGCAGCGGTGGTGTAAATTATTCGGGGCGCCTCCGGGCTTTTACTGGGGGATGGATACGGAATGGACATGACGGCTCTTGTTAAGCAAGGTACGACTTTATGCTATAATACGGATTACATATTAAGATTCCTTTATGAGTGATGCAATACCGCCTAGTTCCCAATTCACGTCTTTTGTTCTATCCACCTAACATCGTGCTGCTATTTAAAGTGCAATCCATAACTTTTGTTTTCCAGACCCAGCTCCACCATCTATATCCATGCAACAACATCCAGCAAAACAAAATTCATATCAACCCGTATCCTCCATTCCCCAACAGAAGGATCAGGACGGTCGATGCTTCTTCTTATATTGTACGAATCGTTCAAGGTTCATGACAACCTCCTCCGTCCTATCCCGCAACTCCTTCAACCTCGGCTCATTCTTATGGATGCCCTTCAGCATCTTCCTCGTCTTCGGGAGAGCTTCCTCCAAGTGTTTCAAAAAGTTATCCTTCCAAAACACTTCGTCACAGGCCAATTCCTCGTCGCCATAGATATCAAAGACCTGATTAAGCGCCTCGACCACCTCCGCAGGAGCAGTCTCGGGAAGGGAAGAGATGGTGGTGAGGAGGAACGCGCCAATATCTCGATTGAGAGCCAGAGGCGCAGGATCGCGGGCGAGCTGGCCAAGTGCGCCGATGCACTTGACGCCCAAGCTCTGGAACGGGTCCTGGGTATCGGTGGGGGCAGGCTGTCCATTCTCGACCGCGCTGGCCATCTTCTTCGTCGCTTGATACAGAGAGATGAATTTCTGGTGTTGGCCTTCTCCCAGCGGGAGTTTACCGCCCAAGGCTTTGGCGACCGCCCAGGCTAAGCTCGTAACTTCGGTGGCGAGGTCGAGGTCGTTCGTGTCGGAGTCGAGGGTTTCGTTCACGACTCGGTCCCAGATTTCCTTGGCGTGGGGAGCCCAGACCTTGAACAGACCTTCGCTCTGGCCCTCGGCGAATTCTACACAGGCGAGAGACCAGGAGAGGTTGTTCAGAACGGATACGGCGTGGACTTGGATTTCGGGGGAGGGGTAGGAATGCGAGGAGGGGCTTGCGAGCCTGAGGACTTGGGGGAAGGCCTTGTCGAGGAAGCTGACTAGGGTAGGAAGGTCGTCGATGCCAGAGTCGTCTTCGTCCACCCCGGTCACCAGGTCCATATCTTCCGCCATCTCGTCATCGTCTATCTCGCTGTCGGACTCGTCTATATCTGAAGGTATCTCATCATCGTCGTCCATGACGTCATCTTCCATCTCCTCGTCGTCCTGTGGGCCACGGTGGCCGCCGCGGGGTTTGCCCCTACCCCTGCCCTTGCTCTTACCCGGGCCAGCCAACTTTCCGCCCGTCAGAGTATCCTGTACCCCACTCGCGATAGACGCCAGTATCTCCAACGCCAACGAAGCAATTTCGTCAGGCGCAACCCATTCTCCCGTTTGGTTAGCAGCATTCCCCGGCCTATAATCCTGTATCGTTCGCGCAAGTCGTCGGATAAGAATCTCATCTGTCGCACCATTCTTGCCGGGGCTGTTGTCGTTCCATTCTAGCGCGGTAAAGACGTTGTGCAGCACACCGCAGACTAGCACGGAGGTTGAGCCGTCGAGGTTCTTGAGCTTCATAAGCAGGTCGAACGCAGGCGAGGACGCGAGCGCTTCGGCTAGTGGCGGGTTGTCTTCGGTGAGGGTCATGGCGCAAGAGAGACATTCGTCTAGCGTGTCGTCGTCGATTATTTCCCTCGCCAGGAGACTCAGGACGAAATTTGTGATGTTTTTGTTGTTGGTAATGGCCTCGAGAATATCATCTTGGGCTTCTCCGAGAGCACCTAGAAGGGAGCAGATGGAGGTCGCAATCTTCCATACTATGGCTTGCTGGGCCTTGGTTGTCCGCTCGAAGGGGACCTCGGTGGATTGGAGAGTTTCGGATAGCTACAGAACCGCGATTTAAGTTAGTGAACCGGCGCATAGCAGTCAATTGGACAAGGCAAAGGAGGACAAAGGAAGGAGAAAAGCGGGAATATGCAGGCCAAGGAGCAACTGACAGTTCCAACTGCAAATTCGATAGCAGGCAAAATTTCCTGCCTATACAAATGAATACAGAAGCCAGAATCCTCCTTCTCGGCAACACTCTTAATGATGTCCCAACCGGTGGCCCTCACTTCGGGATTCGAGTCTGCCAGCGATTCCTTCAGAAGCAGGCGCAACAGCTGCTCGCGCAGCAAGAGCCTCCTGCACTTGTCGTCGCCAAGGAGGCCGAAGATGGCATTCGCGGCAGTGGCCCTAGCTTCCGGGTCCGAGTTTCGGAGCTCTGCGAGGACGGGAAGGATCTTTTGTTCGCGAAGGGCGGCGAGCTCAGGGTCGGAGGGTGGCTTCGAGGGGGCGGCGAGATGGTCGGCGTTGTCGCGCACGCGAACTCTGTTCCTCCTGGCTTTGCCCATCGTGAAGGACCTCGTGCGGGATCAACGGTAAGGGGGTATTGAGAATGGGAAGAGATGATTGAGGTGAGAGGTAGTTCTATTCGAATTCGAACAGAGAATGGGTTTTGGGTATGAAGAGAACTTGAATTTGATTTTAAAATGGGCCACCGGCGACTGGAGTGTTTTGAGAAAGCCAAAAGTCTGGCATGTAAATGGGTCGGTCGCAAGCGGCCCTCGTTGCTATGGGATTTTTTTTTTTTTTTTCTTTTCCAACTCTTTCTTTCTTTTTTTTTTTTTTGGCGGGGTCCTCGCAGGTTAAAGTGGATGCCCCGCGTCTTGGTGGCACCAACTGGCGACCAGTGCAAAACGTCGTCGCTCTTCCGTCGCATTGTTGCTCCGTTAAGCCGCACCAAGTTTTTAGCTCGAGGTACGAAAAACGGGTTACCAAAATCCGTGCTGTCACGAGTGATACAATTAGCTACGCTGGATGCTGGGCGCTAATTAGACAGGGTCATGACAGCATCATAGAATCTAGCTCGATTTCATCACCGCAGCAATTGATCTCGAGCTATCCTCCTTGTCCCACTCCCAGCTTCGCCGAGGCATGGACTCGACCTCGAGTATTCCAATGTCCCGCAAATCTCTTTGCTTTTTCCATGATTGAGTCGAGCGACTCAGACATTCGCTACAGACCTCAAATGACCGCGACGTAACACCCCCGATTTCGACTTATTCTCATCGCTCTTCCACCCCCAACCCGACCTTCGTGCCTCCTCTCCCTCGTCGCCTTTCCCCCACAGCTTATCCTGGCACTCCTCGATATGGCGTCTCAATGGCGTCGGCTGCAGTCGTTCTTCGCCCCCACAGACGAGGAGATGGGAAAGAAGGATGACGACAGGAAGCCAAGCTCGAGAAGCACGTGGGTACCCGCCTTGAGAATCACTCCTCGACGATCTGTAGCGCGTCGCCTCGTTCCCCTGCTCGTCATCATAGCGATGTTTTACCTATGCATCGACTGGATTCGACCCGAACCTTCGGTCCCGAAAGAGTACAACCCCATATTTCCCAAGTACGGCGGCTCTAGTGCGTCCTCCGGGAACCGACCCTGGGCGAATCTCTACCCTCCCAGCCGACCTCCGCCTCAATCGCCAAAGCAAGAGAAGGGCAAGTTGCGACCTGGCCAGCCCCCTGCTCGCAAATTTAATGGCGATTTCACCCTTGTGCCCCTTGCGCGGAGCCTCAGAGAGATATCCATCACCGGCGGAAATCACAAGTACAACCGAAACGTACTCTTCGTTTCGTCCAGCGCAAAGAGTGCCGCTGCGCTGCTGCCGTTGGCGTGCGAGATGGCGAGGGAGAGACGGAACTATGTGCACTATGCGATAATGAATAGAAGTGAAAAGCCTTTGAAAGAGCTTCTGCGTCTGAATGGCGTTGATGAGTCATGTGGCATCCTCTTCCACGGTATGATGGTGCTTGCATCTCATCAGTAGACATCTAGAACTAATGTATGAGCGCATTTAGATGCCCGACCTGATCGCGCTGCCGAATCAGCTGATTTACGAGTGAAAATGGCATCCGAGAGGGCGTTTTGTAAGTTTGCCGTTTGTTGTCCGTCGCCCTTGCCCACTCGGTTACTCATGCGATTATAGTCTACCTCGAAACCTATATTCACCCTCAAGCTGTTATTGTGGACGGTACTGAGACCGAGGAGACTACTTTCTTGGACGCTCTACATGCATATTTTGAAAAGAGCGAGCAGTCAATCATCAAGCTTCCTCACAACGGAGCTCAGCGGCTAGGATGGCTAGCAAAACTCGATAGCGCATCGCTCTCAGGTACGTCGAACCACGGATATAAGCAGCCCATTCTTGCTAATACGATCCCTCGTAGCCTGGAGCAAGGTGAATTTTGAAATCGTAATCCACGCGCCTATGAAAGGATCTGGAAGCATGATCCGCCTCCTGAGGTCTTTGTCTGATGCTGATTTCACGCCCTTCCCCACCCCTCGGCTCACCCTCGAACTCCCTCATGATATCGAGGAAGCAACATCTGCCTTCCTCGAGGGCTTTTCATGGCCACCCAGACGAGGAAGTTCGCCCTCGGCTCCCCAGATGCTCTCCCTCCGTCGCCGCTTGCCCCTTCACAGGATGGATGAGCAAAAAAGTATTGAGAGGTTCCTGGAATCAACCTGGCCTAAAGCCCCTCAGTTTTCGCATGTCCTTGTCCTCTCTACGCAGGCTGAGTTGTCACGTCACTTTGCCCACTGTGCGTTATTCATTCTACAGAACCTCACTCCTTGGAGCGAACCAGCTCATCACTAACCTCTTTACACAGATCTAAAATACGCCCTCCTCGAGCACCGATATTCGGCCGCTGCCCGCCGGCAAAGATGGGACGAGAGACTTGTCGGAATAAGTCTCGACTTCCCCTCAACTTACCTGAACGCATCAGACCCATTTGCTCTACCCAACCCGGCATCTGATTCCAAGGTTTCGTCCTTAGACGAGACCTCTTTCCTATGGCAAGCACCCAGCAGCAACGCCATGCTCATCCTCGGGGACAAATGGGCCGAACTCCACAACTTCGTCGCCTACTCCCAAGAAGCCCGCCAAACTGCACCGAATCCCTCCCCACTGCTAAGCGAAAAGCTAGTCAGCAAGGCCTTCCCTGCATGGCTAGAACGCCTCCTCCAACTCTCCCGCCTCCGCGGATACTTCACGCTCTACCCCAGCTCCGAAACGGCATCCGCCCTCGCCGTCATCCACGAGGACCTCGCGCAGCTCCCTGAAGAGTACTCGGCCGACAAGGACGCGGCGGGCCTCGACGCGCAGAAAACCAAAACGCAACGGCGCAAAGAGCCGACGCTGATTGTATCCCACTCTGCACTTGACGCGCTCCGCACATTGCCGGACGGAGGTGCGCTACTACCCTTCGGCGAGCTGCCGCTTTTGGGATGGGAGGGGGAGAGTCGGTCGCTGGAGGAGTTGGATGATGAAGCGAGGGGGTATGCGAGAGACTTTAGGCGGGAGGTTGGGAGGTGTACGGGGAATGATGTCGAGAGGTTTAAGGTTGATGCTTCGGCGAAGGATTTGTTCTGTTGGGTGAAGTGAATGAAGGATGAGAAACTGGATTAATTCCTTTGCATTAGAGCGCTCAAGTGTAACATTTATATCTGTAAGATGAGGGGATAGTAGTGTTCAAGGCGTTATAAGCGGTGTTGAATTCGGGTTCAATTTGATCTTTAAGCCATAATATCAATGATGCTCATGAAATACTCATGCCCACTGCCCAATTAACAAGTCCCATCCCATTATCATGTAAATCCCAAGAGAAAAATACGCCATATCAAGGCAAAAGAGAGCCGCAGCTTGGTACGCCGCAAAATGCAACCCAAAGGAGATATCAGGCCTAAATTCAAAGCACTGGCTGCATCCACGAGAAAAGATGCTTATACGAAGAAGCATGCCCGCCGGAGACCTTGGTGACGACGAGCAGTACGACACAGGTGCCCACGATGCATACAGAGACAATTCCCAGAACCTGGCCAAACACCGAAAATTGTTAGATTACCCATCCAGCAATGAGAAAGGGGAGAAGCAGGAAGCTCACGATTTGCGTTTTCCAGCCGGTTTGGACGAGGGCTGCTCGGCGGCTGTATTTGTTCACGGTGGCTTCTCATCCGTTAGCTCTCATGGAAGTTCCAATGAAAGGGAAAGGAGGGCTTCAATTGATGCATATATCAAGAATTGGAAAAACATGAAAGATAGAGAGAACGTTAGGAGAAAAAACTCACTGATATAGTTACCCAGGCCCAGACTCAAACAGCAAAGCGAAAGAAACCAAAACACAATGCCCAGCGGTTTCGCCATCCGCAGCTCAATGGTACTCGGCTGAGTCTTTAGGTGGAATGAGAGCACGATGGCATTGGATACAATGGCCATGTAGACCGAGAGTCGGAGGTATGATAGGAAGGCTGGCAAACCAAGATTTTAGGTTGGGACGTCTCGGCTTTGCTCTGAATCACGAGAAAGAAAGTCCGAGTGAGAGGGGTTGGAAGGCGACAACTCACTTCGCTCATTCGCACAATGATCCCGCGCGTCGCTGCTCTCGTTCTGGAAGAGAAGTGGTCCAAGGAACGGAGAAGCCCAAAATGTTGCAGTACCGTTATACCCTCGTTCTCTGCTCGTCAATCAGCACATTGATCAATCCCCGCCCTCCTCCGACATCATGATCGCCTGTCGAGTACTGGAACCAGGTGAAACCATCGCCACCAGCTAGCTCGGAGTCCTCAATTGGAAAGATAGAAGAATAAAAATTGGACGTTGCTCACCTCAAAGCAGGCACCTCGACCGGCTTCCGCAGATCTTCCCACCGGATCGGCGCACAGCACCCGGTCGCGTCCTCGGCATCATACAAGTCATGCTCCGTCGCGGACGTAGACGCTGTCGTCATCGATGCCATTTTGCGTTTCTTTTCTTCCACTGTTCTCTTTCGTGGATCTGTAATCGGGAAATGTCTCTCCTTGACGTCTCAAAGAGAGTGTATGCGTGTGTATGAGGGGGCAATTCTGCTTGTCCCGCGTAAATCAGCCTTGATGGGGAAATGGGAAGGAAATCGACGTCGCTTCGCTCGCTTAATCTGATTAATTGATGTTCGCGGCTTCAAGGTGGGGGCAATGGCACGAGACGTGGGATGGTGAGAGCAGGAACAGTGCCTTCTCGATTTTCAAACTGTGTGGTGTAACAGGCCTCCACCAAATCTTGCAAAGATGAGGCTCAGGGCTACAGTGTGTGAATTAGTTTATTTCTAGAGCTGAATTGATGTTGATCTCTGGGCAAGTGGCGCAAATGGCGCAATCTATGAAATGATTCTTCCCTCTCCTTCAAACACCAGTCCTCTAAGCACTCGCAAGGTCGGTATAGCTTTATAGCTTCAAAGGCGTCCCGCCTTCTTTTCGAAATCACTGCCAAGCCTTAGCTCTCTAGCATCGCTCAAATACCCGATACAATCCCTTTAGATCCGCAACCTCCATAACTCCAGAATTCATTAGTCCCTTCGTAGCCACCAACCTCGCCTTAAACGCCGGAAACAAAATATACTCTACCGCCCACCGAACATTCCTCCTCCGCTCTTTAATATCCTCCTCGATATCCTCTTCTTTCGCTGACTCCTCATCTCCGGGAAGCTGCGGCAGCTGTTCAGGCACGTAAAACGTCGCCAGCTCGCGCAGAAACGACTCGAAACACGGCTTCTCCTCCATCCAGTTGACGGCGGGGCCGAGCCGCAGCAGGAAACGTGGGAGCTTGACGAGCGGCGGCGTGTACCCCTTCAAGAGAAGAGGTATGGATATAAGCTCGCCGGCCGGCGACACCTCGAGGGAGAAGTACTCGGAGAGCATTTCCCGTCTTTCGACGAGCTGATCCGCCACTTTTTCGACGAGGGCGTCGACGTCGAAGTCGTTTTGTCCCTCGGTCTTCTCCGTTTCGGCTGCCATTTTTAGGGTTGTCCGAAGATCTAGCGGTGGCGTGAAGCGAATGGTTCCAAAGTTGCCAAAGTCTGTAAGGGCGAGCTGGTAAAAGTATTCGTAGCAGGCGTGGCCATAGTCGATGAGGTAGAGCTTGATGCCGCCTTGAATCGCGGCCAATCTCCGCCTCTCATCCACAATGCCAACGAAGCTGTGGCTAGAGAATATGTCTGTGAGCTCATGATGCATCTCGTCTCGGACTTCGGCCCTGAGCTCCTTGACACTCGTGAGTCGACAGGTAACCGGCTGTCTGTCCACTGTTTCGTAGCTGATATCTTCCGGGAAGGAGGCGGCGAGGGTGTCCTTAGCATCTCGTCCCGCCTGGCCATCCCCTGTCCTGTCGGTAACCACGGCCGATGCGGACGGAAACATGGTTGTGATCTTCCGAACACTTGTATCGGTGCGCACGAGCTCATTTGAGTTCCTTCGCCTCTTGCTCCCACTCAGCCCTGGCGTTGGGCGTGTAGAAGGTGCATCGCCACCATCAGGCTGGGGCGAGATCGTCGTCACCTTCACTCCGGGGAGCAACGTCTGTGTCATAAAAGTACGGCTCTTGTCAACCGCTGCGAGTTTAGAGCTAATATCCTCGCAAATAGTTCGCACAATCTCGTCTTCGTGCTCAAACTTGACATGTCGTTTTGTTGGGTGAACATTGACATCAACGCTGTGGGGATTTATCTCGAGGCTCAGATAAACAAAAGGATGGCCGTTCTTGGGGAGAAAATTCCTATACATCTCCTCCAGAGACTTTTTGATATCGCTTGACTCAACGCAGCGGTGGTTGACAAAAAGAAGTAGTGTCGTTTTCTTGTGGCTGTAATTAGCATTGGTAGCATAGCCCGTTGCCTTGAATCCCCAGCGCGGGTCTGCGCTCGTAAACTCGATAAGTTCATTCGCCACATCAGATCCGTGAATCTGGCGGATGCGGTCCACGGTAGTAGCGTTCGCTGACACCGACAGGCCAACGGAGGCGTCGCCAGCCTTCTTGCACGAAAAGGCCACTTTGTCGCAGTGGATGGCGTATCTTCCCGCCATATCCATGATCTTTGCAAACTCTTCCGAAGGGGAGCGGAAGGCCTTTCGGCGGATAGGAATGTTGAAGAACAGGTCCTCCACTTTGATCTGGGTGCCTTGCCTACCGGCCGTGGACTTTGGTTCAGCAGGCATGCCCGGCTTTTGCGGCACCATCTTGCCTTCTAAATACTTCGCTTGCCAAGCGACGGGAGAATCTTTCGTCTTCGTCGTCACTGACAGGTGAGCGATTTGGCTGATACTCGCTAATGCCTCGCCCCGAAATCCGTACGTCGTAATCTCCCTCAAGTCCTCGAAAGCGGAGAGCTTGCTAGTAGTGTGCCTTTCACAGAGAATGGCTAAATCGTCTTTCTGGAAGAGGCGTCTTGTTAGTGGCCAGCTCACCTACCAAGGTGAAGTATACTCAGCTACAAGCCAAGGTGCACATACCTCAATACCGCAGCCATTGTCCGTGATCTGCAGAAATTTCAAACCGCCATCTTTTACAAGAATCTCGAGACTCGTCGCGCCTGCGTCGACGGAGTTTTCCATTAGCTCTTTCAAGGCATTGACGGGAGCGATGATGATCTCGCCGGCCGCGATTTTGTTGACGACAGATTCTGCAAGAGCCTAGATGATCCCATGTTAGCGGCGAAAAGAGAGTGAGGAAACAAAAAATTATATAAAAACGAAATAATTTAAGAAACAAATAAAAAATAAAAATACCTTGATGCGGCGAGGGGGTCGTTGTCCATCACCGGAGTCCTCTGCTTTCCTTTTTGTCCCCGAGAGGGGGTCATCTATTTGCATAGAAGCCATTACTGTGAGGGAGATCACGTCGGTAGCAACGGTGAAAGTGACGAGGCCTTGTGGGGTAGCTCTACTCTTGCCACAGGCAAGGGAGGTTCGAGTCCCGAGCAATCCTCGGCAAAGTGGGACTGTTTGAGTCGAGATCAGCTGAATAATAAGGCTCCTTTTCTTCTCGGTAGATTGACGCTCGTAACTGCGATTCCCTCTCATGGTCGGAGATGAAATCGCAAGTGCTCTTCAGGTCTTCAATCGAGGCTTCGACGTAATGACCTCGCGCATGCACGACAAACTACGCGAGACCACGTGACATAAGTTGCTCCCCCTTCACCCCCAGAGGTTTCCAGATCACGCCGTCCCACGGCCCAGCTTTGTAAACTTAAGTAGGCTCACTTTTGTCTCTCGAACACCACTGTTTTATGCTCATTCGCTGACCGGTTCGACCCAATCTTTCGACCTAAACTTACCTTTCGTACATTATTTTCCCCGACAACAAGAGAATCCCGGCCACACTAGAAAAAAGGCGAACCGTTCTGAGCCACTAGTATTTCCCTGTACCTCGTACAAATAAGTCAGAATAGAATCGGGGTGGAATCAATGGAATCAATTTTGATTCCATTAATGGTGTAGAAGTGTGGTTTGGTTAAGCATAAGAAAGGAGAAGTTCGTCACATACTTCGTACACACCTAACCAATGACCGTTCACTAGTAGGAAAGAGCACTGTTTAACAACAAGGAACCTTATTTCTTCCTTCTGAGCTCAGAAGCCGGCTCCATTAGTATTGTCAATTATAAGAGTATTTGAGCTTCGAAAAGCCATTGCCTCGTAATGTTTCTGTCATTTGAGAATTGGGCCCGGGACCAAAAAGTTCAGATCGTATCAATATGTCGATATTCCTTTGAACAAGAAAGGCTAGGATCTTGAAAGGGACCTGGCTCAAACACACAGCACAAGGTTCTTTGCCGCAGCTATTACCTCGCCTTGTTAGTCGGGTACTTTATCGGTGGGGGACTGCCTTCAACGTATGTTTTCGTACGAGGTAAATGTACGCAAGTGTAGACTCGTCCCGCTCCGCAAACCGACAGTCGCACTACCTCCCCCCACTAGACATCAACTTTTTTCGACGAGAGGGTCATCAATTTTCTTTGTACCTGTAATCTGTACCGAGGTACTTCGCTGAAATTTTCCCCGCAGTCTACAAGTAATCCAAAGGACTGAGTTATACCTTTGTAGTCAAGGTGTCTGTTCGAATGTACATGCACTTTAGTAAGGCTGGCCCTGCGTTCGCGGAACTCCAAGGCGCAAGGAACGAAATCCGAGCGCCCGGTGTTGCGGTGCGGTGCTGGGCTGTTTTTGGTAATTCCCTCCATCATTGATTGCACCGCATAAAGCAACGCTCAACTCCAGGATATAAATTCCCACCTTGAACCCCCCGTTCCTGTATGTTATTCTAATTTACTTCATCATTGCATTTTGCCTTGGGAGAAAAAGAAATATCACATTGGATCCTTCTGTATTGATCATTCCCCAAAACCATGGCCCTCACGTCTTATACCACCGCAAGTGAGGTGCTGGAAATCGCCGACGACTCCTGCTCTATTGTCGGCGAACCCGCAACGTCAACGAGGTAAGGACACGAACAATACCATAGAATCAACCCCCAAGTCTCATACCGGGCTGTTCAAAGAATAAGGTCTAACCTCCTCTGAAAATTTAACTAGGGCTCCATCTCCCGCCGTTCCATCTGCAGCCGAAACTCACCAGGTCTCTGGCCTCTCGAATGGCTCCGCCGGCTTCACGACCATGGATACCGAACAACTCGCCGAAACCCAGCCAGTAACAGCTGCTAGTGATAGAATAGTTGAGCAAAGCATATTGCTTGGCTCTGTGCTCTTTCCTCAGCCCAGCGGTCCCCAAGACCACATCGAATCCGGGGACTCAGGTGCGCCCCATGTCTTGTGGGACTTAGCAAGAGAGCTTCCGAGCCCCGTGATCAGCGGTCCCACACTTCCCGCTCGGCTGTCCCCGGACGCTCTAAATTTGGAGCTTGAATTGCTGCTCCGTGCCCACCTCAATCCGGCTGAACCAGCTGGCACTGGCATGCCGCCGACCGGAGAAAACCCGAGCGGAGCTACCCCCTCTGGACCGCAAGGGCCATCGCAGAACGGTCACGGAGGCCCGGCAACTGTCATCAAGAGAGGCAAATAAAAGTTAGCAAGCTGATGCACCCAGGCCTAAGGGCCACGGCTCGAGGATTATCGATGTTACGTTGGAGTCTGTTTCTATTTTCTTGCTCAATTAGAGCTTGCTTATTTCCTTTTCCAGAAGCATCAATTCATTGATCCCTTTGCATAGCGTAGCTGTCATGGACGCCAACCCCCAAACAGGAGAAGCTTGAGGGGGAAATCTGCATGTAACAGCCTTAAAGCTATCTGACTTTTTTCTCGCGCAGTTCCGACTCCATCCCACGTTGAATATATTAAACCATGTGCTTTCCGATCGCATAGCCCCAACGCATGTGCTCCATCCCCCACATTCAAACTCTCCTTGCCTCGCATTTCTCAGCCCTTCCCTCCATCTCACTAGTATTATACAAGGTAACAAGGGCGGGCCACTTCATCCTCTTTCGAACCTCATCCTACACACCTTGCGTCTATCCTCATGCCACCTCTGCGTACAATTGCCTAAGATGGAGGTGCCGAAACCCAATCATGAGAGTTTGAACACCGACAGAAACCCCCATCTTCGTCGAGGGATTGCTGATTATACGAAACCCCAAATATAAATAACCGCAGCGACGATTTGGCACGGGATGTAAGTGGGGGATAGGGCTGCCATGTGGGGGAATCCAACAACCATAGAGCAATGTCATGATGCAGATCGATCGAAGTTGCCCCTTCCCCAGTCCGGTGTAAGGTATCAATTAAGGTAGTCTGCCTAATACTACGAGACGATGAAAAATTCTAAATACAACCTTGGTCCGGACTTTGAATGGCAATCGCTCTCCCGCTAACTCAGCCCGCCTAGTCAAAATGTTGAGAGTGGGGAAACTGGGGAGGGAGCTTAGAAGCTTTGTCAAACGACGCGCACAAGCTAGTAGAATACAAGGGAACCCGACGGCCCCCACACCGAGAACTGATGACCCCCCTCATCAAAGAAAATTGATGACCGCCCTCATCAAAGAAAATTGATGACCGCCCTCATCAAAGAAAGTTGATGACCCCCCTCATCAGAGAAAGTTGATGACCCCCCTCATCAAAGAAAGTTTATGAACCCCCTCATCGGAGAACAAAACTGGCACCTCTCAACACAAGTCAACTGCCTCAAGTAGCAGACCCCTGCTCCGCTGCATGCATCTTTGCCAGCCACTTGGGCATCTCTGCAAACTTCTCCTCGAAGCTCTTTCCGAACTTCTCCGCCTCACTGTACAGCGGATGGCCTTCCTTCCAATAGGTCTTGCAGTTCTCGACAATCAAACGCACATCCCCGGCGAACTCGCCCGCCGCAGAGTACATTTGCCTGTCCATCTTGGACTTGATGGTCATGAGGTCCATTGGCTTCTCAATCTTTTCAAGGTAGTCTGGCACCCCGTCGACGATGGGATCGACGGGCTGTCGAAACGGCTTAACCAGTCGGGTCCAATAGCCTGTGGTGTTTCCCAAGTCAGTTCCTCTTTCGTAGTATTAAACAAGAAGCAGGGGGAAGAGTAACGTACCTGGGCCGGAAAGCATGCGACTCAGCAAGTCAGAGCAAAAGTCTACCTTTTGCGCATCGCTGAATGAGCTATCGCTCACCACAGCACTACTAACTCGCCTATTCGTAGTTGGGTTCTTGGCGGAACCGGGCAAAGACCTGCGCGGCGCGCCACTCGTGCCAGCGCCTCCTGTGCTGCGCGAAGATTGTGGCAGGGGAATGGTGGCGGGTCCAGACACCCGCCGATTCTTCTTTGAGGATCTAGCGTTCTCATCGTCACTTCCACCTTCTTCCTCGAGGTGATGCGCGTTCCTCTTCGAACCGGCCGCAGCAGATGATAGAGCGTTGCGTACTGTCCCTAGTGAAGTCTGTCCATCTGTGCCAGTCACACTAGCATCGCCCGCAGCACCAACTGGAGCAGGGGCGCTAATGGCACTCATTTCCACAACTAGTTCGCATAAGAACTCCTGGGGAAGACTCTTTGCGAACTCGGCCGGGGCATCAGAGGACTGGAAATACTCCTCGGCCCATTGTAGGAAGAGCCGGCGGATTTGTGTGCCTTCATCCGTCTCCTTCCAGACCTTTGAAATCAAACTAGCCCCTGGAATGTGCCTCGTCCGTTGCTTCACCTCCTCCATGCATTCGAGGGTTTTGCTACATAGTCCTTCCACTTCGTACTTTATTCCCAGCTGCCACAGGGCGAAGAGATCTTCATAACTGGGAACACTTCCATCGTCGGGCCACACTTCTTGGGTATATATGAAATTTTGCGCAAGGCCGAATACGCTTGCCGTGGCTTCGGGGATTTTGACGACGTGCTCGACCGAATTTTCGGGTGTGTTCTCGAACTGTCGTCTAAAGTAGCTCGATACGGCACAGAGAAGGTCCTTTTGCAGACCAAATGGAATCTCATCTGAGCCCACCATGACGACAACGAATATCGCATGCGGTTGGCTTAAAACTTATGTCAGAATCATAGCATGATGGTAAGGGGAAGTGGTGAGCTTACAGCCATGAGAATGAAGGTCGACCAGCTTTTGAGCCGTCTTCGCCCGAATGCCCGTTAACTCTGGTCGCCATCGTCTCAATTATCAGTTGGTGAAATAAGTCGAGGTTATCGCTCTTGTATATTTAGGTTCTGTCAGTTTGAAAACATATCAGTTTGGTGTCCTACCGCGAAGTGAATTGGTGATGAAAAAGGACTTGGGGTCTCTACCTTCTCGAAAGAAAAGAAGAAGAAAAAAATTCACGACCGACTGACACGACTCAGGGTGAGCCTTGCTCCAGTCGAGGAGGATGCGGCTCGGCCCGTTTATTTCAAGGAAAAAGCGATGCTGGATGAGAATTGGCGATGAGCGAGTGACCGGGCCCTGCAATCTCGGTTCGCGGAACTGGGTCAAGATCGAGTTCGGATGCCAATTACAGCACTTCTGGCTCGGGCTTGCAATTTCGATGGCCCTGTAAATGAATATGTCCAAACCGAAAATCGAAGGAGATGATGCTGTTCAAATGTTCCCGAGCACAGCTCAAAGGAAATCCCTTCGTCGGTTTCAGGAGACACTGCTTTTACTCACCACAGCACTTGGAAATACTGATGAATGAGAGGGAATGAAACGACAATTACTTTCCCTTTAATTGGAACTTGGAATTGGTGAGATCTGGGAGGAAAGAACTCAGGTGTAGGTCAAATTAATGAAGATATGGGAAATGGGAATATGTTCTCTCTTCATCATGGAGCTGGTGAAATGAGATGATCTTGTCTGGCAATCTGACCATTTTGGGATGTGGTCTGTGCACCCGGAAAGCTCATGTACCATGTACCAGTCAATGAGTGTGGGTGTGGCTGGAAGTTCATTGGCCACAGCTCGCAACCCCCTTCCAAGCCACATCACTTGGACTCTTAAGGCTTGGGACGGTTGAAGCTGTCACGACCCAGAAAAGGCCTCAAGATGGCTTCTCACGGCATCTTTCATAAGGAAAGCGGTAGGGGAGGAAAGGCTCATGACATCTTTGGCCTTCACTTTAAGGTTGCCATGTCAGTACCCCCTGCCGAACTCGGCCGGATTCTGACATTCGTCAATTGATCAACGATTCCTGGCCTCTTGGCTTCATGATGTCTCTATACACACCTTCCCTATCAAGAACTGGGCGGATCATGAAAGTCCAAAGGCAGCCACATGGTAGTCCTGCCTGGTGAAGACGAATCCAGGGCTTTCTACTCTTCCTACTATAAAAAGGGCCTCTCCCACCCACTTCCAAACCAAGACACATCGTGGGCCTCCTAACTAATATCCCAAGTACGGCAATCTTGGGTTACTGCCTCACTCGATCTTATGGCCTCAAAACCATTGCGGTGGGGCTGTTTGGTCG
>SJVG01000297.1:0-40083 GCA_034774675.1 Scedosporium minutisporum
GCCTAGGGGGAGGATGCGGAGGGTTACGTTGCCGCCTAGGAGGGAGATGGAGGGGATGGAGACGTCGGAGAGGGAGGGGCGGTCATTGGGGCGAGCAGCTGCATTTTGGTCCCAGTGTTAGCTGCGATCCTTTCTTTTTTTTACTTTTTTTCTTAAATTTTTATGTTGATAAATGGGATTTGAGGTGCGTGTAAATCGGAGGTTCAAAGCTGAGTGGTCCTCTCAATGCTGGAGCTGGGTTGATGATGGAGGTAGAATACAACGCTGCGGAGCTTAACGTACCTGCCGAAGCTAGGAACAGCAACCCCGAAAGGGCAAGACGCTGCATCGAGCCTCTTGAATAAGAAGAAGGCATTGTGATTTCTTGAAATTTCTAGGAAATTTTGTTCCCTTTTTGTTTTCAATTCCTGTGTTTCCCCAGTGCTGTGTGTTCTCCCGAATCGCCCGACAGCTTCGGAAACGAGCTTATATAGACCCGCCAAGCCAGAAGCGAGGTGAAGTGGAGGACGAGGAGACAGGACGAGTGGAGAAAAGCGATGGGGTGGTGGCGTCGATACCGAATGTTATGCGCAAGCTTGGACGAGGAATTGAGTTTTTGAGGGGGCACTTGATCGGCCGGTATCCGTCTTGGTGCCTTGAAAAGTTGAACCTATTAATACCTTCGATTCTTGTCTGTTTGTTTGCATTTGCTCTCTGATTTGTTGCCTCCACAATCTTCTTGGGAACTTCTGTTGTCTGGTTGTTCCCGAGGCAATCAAAGGAAACACAGCTCTGGGGGATTGGGGATTGGGGCTAGATCCAATGGGGTTGCTGGGAACGGGATGTTTGGGAATGAGGTGAATTGTCTGGTGGAGTCGTGGATCAAAGGGTTCAGGGAGATGGTCCTGGTGTTATTACTATAGCAGAGGAATTTGAGGATGTGATGTTCGAAAGGAAGAATCGGTTCGGGAAATGATTGTCGATTTAAACGAGACGTGAGATTCCTTTTTCTCAGACTCTTCCAAGCATTACATCAAGCTGCATGCCATCAGATATATTAGCCTAAGCCTCATGCGAATCCTCATTCTGCATCTCTTGGTATTGAAAATCGATTGATGCTCTCCAGGCCAGGCTGGGAGGATCCGGCCGCACTCAGCTCAGCCAGGGTCGAAAAGCGGACGAGAATCCTTGTTTCCATCCAATCCGATGCCAGATCGATCGAAGACGAAACCTTCCAGCCACCTCTTCCGCTTCCTCTTCCTCTTCCGAACCCAAAACACCAACCTCATTCTCCACTTCCCCGTTCTCTCTCTCTCCACTCTCCACGCTTGAGGTCATACTCGTACTAGCATACGAGCATAGCATCATCGATGCCTCAACTTCCTCTTTCAGCCAGAGCTCCATCACCACGGGAATCCACCCGAAAAAGCAAGTGGTTTCGGATGGGGATCGGTCTAATACGAAAAGTCTACGCTAGAGTACATGCATCAATTGATATAGCACACCGCACCGTACTTCGTGGAGCTGATCTGCAGAGCAAGCAATAAAGTAGAGGTCAGAGTGGACATTCCTTGCTGGCCAGTGCCCAATTAGACAAGCGTGATCCTGCCGGGTAACAAGCAGGTTCATCAATTTGGAACCCGAATGATTGTGGCTTGGGGGACCGATCTAGTCAGCGTCCACTGTCCGCACACCGAGCGAATGGGAATCGGAATTGGGGGCGAAGAAGAGATCGCATTGCTCTGCTGGTCGCCCATTGCTTTCCGCCAACGCATCATCATTCGATCCATGCTGGCCAGGCTATCGACGGACGCTGGCCCGCTGGACAAAAATCCCTCCACGCAGAGTCACAGGCCAGGAATATATTTGTACCTCGTAGATCTAGTGAGAAAACCCTTGATGCTTGCGAAGTGCCAAGAAAGGCATGTTTCACAATCTCGTACAGCCCGGTTCCACGGGTCCGCAGCCCCAGCAACGCAAAATCCACTTCCACGGTCTGTCGGGGTCAGTCCCGGCACCATATCGCTCGCATAACCAAATTCGTCTGTTCAGTACCATCACCCAGGCAAACTTGCGTTGAGACAAATATTTCATTTTCATTTTTCTTATATTTATTAATAAGTTTACTTTAAGAAATACTATAATATAAGATAAGATATATATTATTAATTATACAGTGGAAGGCGAAATGGGTGTCGCTGATACTTTAGTTAACATTTTTAAGGGCCGTGGGCCAGACCTGTGGCTTGTGCGGCTTTGTGAAGCCACTTGTACCTGAGAGGTACAGTACTTGTGTGCTTAACGGGGCAAACGACAAACCTGGAATCGGGACCTACGTCTCGTCCTCTCGGCCCCTCCCTGTGGGAGAAAAAAAAGAAGAAAGAAAAAAAAGGAAAGGGCCTTGCGCCCGTCGTCCTTCCCTCTCCCATTCTTCTTCTTCTTTCATCCCTTTCATCCCTATTATGAGAGGGCACTTTCGTCTTCGCTGCGATCATGGCGCCGCAACTGGATGCTGCCCAGCGTGTCCTAGTCAAAACTCTACTAACTCAAGGATTTGACAACCAGCAAAGCCTCATGCAGCGTGCGCACCGTCCAGAGAATCCATCTAGAGAGACCAGTGACCGAAATGCCCACCCAAAGAACAACTCGCGTTGGCCGTCGTGGCCGCGTGTCATCAACCATGCAGAAAGCCCTCTGTAATATGCTAATCGAACAGCCGGATATGTATCGATGCGAGATGGCAGACTTCCTGTATCGTAACTTTGGAAGAAGGATTTCGGATCGAGCGATTGGTCGGGCCCTGCGATCAATTGGCTGGACGAGAAAAACAATTCATCGCGTCGCACAACAACAGGACGCCGACCTTCGAGATCACTATTTGCACAGAATATCGCAGTACGAGTCCTACCAACTTGTTTTTGTTGATGAATCTGGCTGCGATGGAAGGGCCGGATACCGGCGTTGGGGTTGGTCTCCGAAGGGAACACCCCCAGTCCAGATTACGAAGTTCGATCGTGGAAAAAGATGGCATATTCTTCCAGCATACGCAAGACGGTATTGTGCTAAGTCGAATATACCAAGGGTCAACAGACAGCGGTTTGTTTGAGGACTTCATATCTCAATTACTGCATCCCTGTGGCAGGTACCCAGAGCCAAAATCCGTAATCGTCATGGACAACGCTTCGTGGCACCATTCGGAGAAGATCCGCCAAATATGCCGAGATGCAGGCGTAGTAGTAGAGTTCCTGTCTCCGTATTCTCCTGACTTTAACCCGATTGAGGAGTACTTTAGTGTGCTTAAGAGGTTCATTAAGAAAAAAATGGCACGAAAACGAGGATTTTATCGCAAGAGAGTTCAAGATGTTTTTAGAGTGGTGTGTCGACGTCGTGGGTGACGATGCGGACATTGCGGAGAGCCATTTTCGTCATGCAGGAATCTCCATCACCCAGCCCCCTAAATAAATACAGATACTATGAAAAAAGAGTCCAATACATAGGAAACCTCATCTCATCCTTTAGGGCTTCTCTGCCTCTTTCTGGAATTTTCTAATATTGCTCACAAACTGCAGTGCAATGCCTGGTTTCACCCCGCCCTTAACCATCAAGTCAGCGGCGACCTTGGGGTGCTGTAGAATTGAATTCAATTCCAGGAATTGATCCATTGCAAACTGATTCGCAGCCTGCAGCGTGTCTCTCCATCTATCGCTTTCAACTTGCTGCAGAGTCCAGCTGCAGTACTCCTCAAGTCTGTCCTTTCTATCTCCCTCCACATCCCCAAGGCCTTCACCGAGGGTCGCGGCTGCATCGTGATGCCTCCCGTGCGATGAGACGTGGACTTTATAGTTGCGGCAGTCGATGGAGTCCTCTGCCTTCCGCTTATGACTGTTATCCAAGATGTCTTTCAGGATTTTAGGCGGTATCTCGATATTAACGTCCACTTCGTCCTCCTTCTCCCCTTCTTTCATATTTGCTTTAATATACTGGAAAATACCCTCCAGGTGCCTTGGAAGCAGTTTATAGTGATTTCCTCGTTCGTCCGGCTAGCAGTGAGGTCCTCGCTTGTAATATTTGCCCCTGCACCGATGATGCTTATAGACTCGGGTCCAAAGTCCAGCATCGGCGGCTCTCTGAAGCTTTTGAGCCTCAGTGGCGCTCTGCTTCTTTTTCTTGTTCTTTATCGTTGTCGTGCTACTTGTCACTTCCTTATAAATAAACTCTATACTATTGTAAAGGTTATCTTCCTCCTCTTGCTAAATAAGGCACTAAGGCCTTCCATATGGCTGTCCACTATCTCCTAATCGATCTCCAGGTCCTTGAATCGTTTCTTCAGACTGCGCTGATGGCTCTGCTCGATGGATATATTGACAATTGTTTCTTCGCACGTGTATGCATCTCCTGGAAACTTGTTCTCGTTGTTTAAAAGTGCTTTAAGCCGTGGCTAGAAGTTGACCTTCCAAGAATCGCTTGGGGCTAGGACGAGATTGGGATCTGTGTCTGAACAAATATGCCTAGCTCTGATATTCTCGTGTTGGGAGACCTTCCATCGAAAGTCATAATGGATGCATTCTGGGTTATTCTTGTCATACTGTTTGTTGCGCTCCCAACCACTCAGTCGGAGAAGTGGTAGTGCACATTTGCCACTTGGCTGATCGGCCTGTTCGGCTCGTTCGGCGAATGGACTGGCTCGTTCAATTGCCGGGCCGACTCCGTTGGTGCCGGAACTTGGAAATTCGGGGGTTCCATAATTTAAAGTAAACCTCTCCCAGGGGTTTAAACGTTAGTTCGAGAGATCATCGCCACCACCCAGCATATCCCATATCAAGTCTTAAATGGGTATATCCCCTTACATCTTATGCTCGAAAATACTTATTTGGTACCTGTCATGAGATATGTCAGGTGGTGGATCTGATCTCTCAGACTAACGTTTAAACCCCCGGGAGAGGATTATAATCGCCATCCAGCCAGTCAACATTGAAGTCTTCCATGATGGCGTGCCTTTCGAGTCGAGAAACGCTCGTAAACTAGAAACAAGGTCGTGGCAGCATCGCCCAGTCGCTTGGGAGTTCCACGGGTTTCTATGGATTCCATCCAGGCCCCTCCGCTATTTTTAGATCCAGGCCAGCGTGCGCAGGCACCAAAACTGGCCACAATCCTACCAAGCCAACCAGGCTAGGTCAGCCTCGCTGGGAAATGCCGCCTGGAACCTGCCGGTGGTGGGGTTGTGACGGGACCCATCGTCTTGGACCAGGTTAACAGGCCCACCTACCCATCATCCAGGACCCCGCCGAGCAGATCACCCGAAAGCCTAAATCAACGACGGCGACCATGTCGGACGTTCGCCGCATCGGCTTTACCGAGCTCACTGGCAGCAAAGACGTCACTCGCGGGCCGTACCGCGTCAAGTATGAATGCCCTTGTCTAGAGACAGCACCGACTGACGTGATGCAGCATCATCTTCGTGCACGGCCTGCGAGGCCATCCCCGACGAACCTGGGAGGACGAGCGAGTACTCGTCGAAAAAAGCACGACGACGAGGAGCAAGCGAAAGGCCCTGACGTCCTTCTTCCGAAGCAAGTCATCGACCACAACCCCCGACACCCCGGCTGGGGAAAGCTCTTCTTCGGCAAGGCTGTTCTGGCCCAACGATTTCCTGACGCGCGACATCCCCAACGCAAGAATATGGACATACGGATATAATGCCGACGCGATTGGATTTTTATACCGGGCAAAGAACCAGAATACCATATCGCAGCATGGCCAAGAACTCGCCAATCAAATTGAGTTGGAGCTTGGGAACGAGGTGAAGATTTTCCGACGAAGTCGATGCGAAGTGGGGCTGACAATAAACCAGGACCCGATCGTGTTCGTAGCGCATAGTCTCGGCGGCATACTAGTCAAAGATGTACGTTTTGATATTCTCGATTAATTGGCATGGACTAATTGTTCCGACTCAGGCGATACGCAGGTCCGAGATTTGCCGAGCTCGCACAAAACTCGTCGTCTTCCTTGGCACACCGCATCGCGGCAGTCAATCGACAGGATGGGGCGAGCTGGCGGCGAATATGGCTCAACTAGCGCTTCAGGACTCGAACAAGACTATAATTAAGACGCTGGAAGTTAATAGCGAGGTGCTAGACATTATCCATGAGCAGTTTATAACGATTGTGCTGGAGGACAAATTGCAGGTTTATTCGTTCCAAGAGGCGCAGGGCATATCGGGGATGAAGGGACTGCATAACAAGGTAGGCCTTTGGGTCTTTGCTATATCATGTAATGTGCTAATTAAGGAAATTGTAGGTGGTGGACGACTTCTCTTCGAAACTCGGGCTCTCACGATCCTTCGAGAGAGTAGGGAGTATACATGCAAACCACATGCAGATGGCGAGGTGCAGCTGCCGCGAGGGTACGCAGTATCGGGCGATTCTCAGCGTTCTCAGGCAGTTCCTTGGCAGTGAGGCGTTTAGCAAAGAGAGGACTAGATCACAAGGCCAGCCAGAGACTTCGCCCAGCAAAGCGCGAAGTGACGCCGGAGAAGAGACTGCAGGCGGGGGCAAGCAGGATAGAGGGCAATGTGGGTAGAAGCCCTGTAGCGACTGAGCCTCTACTAAGCAGGGAACAGTTCTTGTGCCATACACCAGCAATTCAGACTTTGTTGGACGCTCCGCCATCCTCGAACAGTTGAAAGGCCAACTTGGCCATCTACAGCAGCCTCAATCGCCAAGCCGGTCGCAGCCAAGAGCGTCGCTCCATGGCCTAGGCGGCATCGGGTAATAATCACGGTCCAGGTGTTTGCGCGGGACGCTAACTGGAGATAGGAAAACGCAGATTGCTCTTGCGTACGTGTACTGGCTGCAGGAAACGTATCCGGAAACGTCCGTGTTCTGGGTCCACGCAAGCAATGCCGAACGGTTCCGCCAGGCACTTGCGTCAATCGCTCAAGACTGCGGCATCCCCGGCCATACCGACCCCAAGGCGGATCTGCTGTCGCTGGTGAAGAGATGGTTAGAGAAGAGGGCGAACGGGGGTTGGCTCATGGTCATTGACAATGCGGACGATACGCAGCTTTTCTTCGGCGAGCCGGAGACCGGGGGGAGCACCACGGCCATCGAGGCAGGGAATCTAGGACGATATCTCCCTGAATGCTCTCACGGGTCTATTCTCGTCACGACCAGGAACATGCAGACAGGCTCGAAGCTAACCAAGGGAAGACGGTCCATCGAGGTGAAGAAGCTGGGCGACGACGAGTCGGATCAATTGCTTCGTGCAAAGCTCGACGGAGTCGAATTCGGGTCCGACGAACTGTCGAAGCTTTCTTCCCGGCTAGAGCACCTACCGCTTGCGCTCGTGCAGGCGGCCGCCTTTATCCAGGAAAACACCATAACGGTCAGCGAATATCTTCGGCTCCTAGATGAAAGCGATCAAGGATTTGTTGAGCTACTTAGCGAGAGGTTTGAGACGGTCGGAAGAGACTCGGAAACCCCACATGCGGTAACGGCCACATGGATTATCTCGTTCGAGCAGATCCAGGAGCAGAACACATTTGCGGGCGAGCTTCTGTCGCTGATGAGCCTCTTCGACCGGCAGGCTATTCCGATGGAATTTCTCTTACACTACGGAGAACAGCAGCACGACAATAATTCACGTGGCAGCATCCAGCTGACGAAGGCGCTGGGGGTTCTGAAGGCGTTTTCCTTTCTCGCCGAGGAAAAGGGCAACGGGCTGGATATGCACCGGCTAGTGCAGTTAGTGATGCGCAAGTGGCTAGTCAAGAAGGGGGTGATGGACCAGTTCGCAGAACGGGCACTATTAGCCGTGTCGCATACCTACCCATCTGGCAGATTTGAGACTTGGCAAACGTGTAGGGACTACCTTCCTCATGTGTATGCCGTGCTTAGATGGAAGGGTGCAGAGTCGAAGGACGAGAGGGCAGCGAAAGCGACTCTTCTCCATAAGCTTGCATGGTTCCTTGACGATCAGGGCGAGTGGAAGGATGCGGAAAAGTTCTTAGTGCAGGCAACGGAAATACGGAAATCGGTTCTAGGAGACGAACATCCCGACACGCTAAACAGTATAGCGAACTTGGCGTCGACGTTTAGGAACCAAGGCCGGTGGAAGGAGGCCGAGGACCTGGAGGTGCAAGTGATGGAGACGAGAAAGATGGTGCTAGGGGACGAACATCCCGACACGCTGACCAGCATGGCGAACCTGGCGTCGACATTTTGGAACCAAGGCCGGTGGAAGGAGGCCGAGGACCTGGATGTGCAAGTGGTGGAGACGAGAAAGAGGGTGCTAGGGGATGAGCATCCCAACACGCTGACCAGCACGGCGAACCTGGCGTCGACGTTTTGGAACCAAGGCCGGTGGAAGGAGGCTGAGGACCTGGATGTGCAAGTGGTGGAGATAAGCTCAAGGGTGCTAGGGGATGAGCATCCTGACACACTGACCAGCATGGCGAACTTGGCATCGACGTTTAGGAACCTAGGCCGGTGGAAGGAGGCCGAGGACCTGGAGGTGCAAGTGATAGAGACAAGCTCAAGGGTGCTAGGGGACGAGCATCCTGATACACTATCCAGCATGGCGAACTTGGCATTGACGTTTTGGAACCAAGGCCGGTGGAAGGAGGCTGAGGACCTAGGGGTGCAAGTGGTGGAGACGAGAAAGAGGGTGCTAGGGGATGAGCATCCCAACACGCTGACCAGCATGGCGAACCTGGCGTCGACGTTTGGGAACCAAGGCTGGTGGAAGGAAGCTGAGGACCTGGAGGTGCAAGTGATAGAGACAAGCTCGAGGGTACTAGGGGACGAGCATCCCGACACCCTGACCAGCATGAATAACCTTGCGTTTACGTTGAAGGACCAGGGACGCCTTGGGGATGCTCTGGTCTTGATGCAGAAATGCTGTTCTCTTCGGACGCGGGTACTCGGTGTAGAGCATCCGTATACCATTTCTTCTCTGTCGGCTTTGAGAGGTTGGCAGCAGGAATCTGGGGGGCGGTCTGGAATTACGCACGATAGCGCCGCGTCAGATTGATATAAATGTATTAGTTCGCATATCACTTCATTATTTACTTCATTGCCTTAAATCAATGACTCGGTAATTTTACATTAATGTGCTGCAAACTACACGGGTCGCAGAATCAGTTTCCGTGAAATAATAAGGTGCTGTTTCTGCTGCAGAGCATTGTCTGCCACCGCCCAGAACTCGCGTTGAAAGCAGTTCGTGTGAGGACAATTAGAAGCCGTTTTTGCCAGCCACGTCTTACCTGTTAAGCCTACAAGTACTGTACCTCTCCAGTACAACCGGAATGCACAGGGCCTAGACTGCGCCACAGCGCTTAAAAAATGTTAAATAGAATTTCAGCGACACCCATTTCGCCTTCTACTAATATTTAGTTAATAATATTTTTTTTAAATAAATTAAGATTTTATATATAATAAAAATATTTAATTTTTATATAATTTATATTAAAGAAATTTATAATTATAATAATATTTTAAGTTTTAAATTTTACTTTTAATATTACGACTTACTTATAATATTACGACTTACTTATTAATCAGCGCGAGAACGGAGATCTCAAAGTTAAAAGAGACGGAATATTTCAAAGAGGCGATCTTTAGCGGAATGCATCATGACCCCAACAAAGCTTGGTCCCGAAACCGCCTTCACCCTTCTTGCTTGACAGCTTGAGCTAGGAAGCTAGTATATGGCGCTGTCCTAACATCCTCAGGAGGTAACCGCCCTTTGCAAGCATCCGCATCGCCCCTTAGTAGCCACCCTCAGAATGTCTTTACCTTCCCCGGGCCCATCTAACAGGACGTATGCCGTCAAGGCGCCCAAGGGTGCAAAGCTCCTGGCTTTCGGCGGATCCGGTGCGACATTTATTCACCCGGACAGGCCGCAAGAGGTTTTCCAAACTCCCTTATCACGCACAGTCTTCCGTTGACGCCTTCGAGATCGAGAAACGCGTTTACCGCCGGCTAGGTAGTCACCCCAACATCATCGGCTGCCTTCGCATGGACGACGACGCGATATATCTCGAGCGAGCAAAACATGGCTGCATCCGTCTATACTACAGAGAGGGTGGCACGGCAACCATAGAAGAGCGCATCAAGTGGTCTTGGGACCTAGCTAAAGCGGTGCAATATCTGCACGACAAGAACGTCAAGCAAGTCGACATCGGAGGTAGGAACATCCTGTTGGCCGAAAACCGGAACGTCCGGCTATGCGACTTCGCCGGCTCGGCCATCGGTGATTTTCGACCTACGGTCATCGCCGAAGACGGCTTCCGGCCACCGTGAAAGGGGAAATCCACGCTCTGGGCTCGTCCATCTTCGAATTGATGACCTTTTCCTGCCCGCATTCGGAGGAGGAGGTCAAGGTCGAAGGAATGGCTGCGGACTTGCTTCGGAAGGGTGTCTATCCGGATGTCACGGATGTCGTACTCGGAGACGTAATCGCGAACTGCTGGCGGGGAGAGTTCACATCTGCACAGGAAGTTGCGGATAGCATTAACCACGTAAGAAGCCTCGGGTTTACCAGCGGTTCTTCTTGGTCCAGCCAGAGCTCTGAGCCTTAGAGCAGCTTTTTGAACGCCTAAGTCTCGGATGTGTAAAACAGTGAGAATTGATGTGTAAGTCACAGTTCCCAGGTTTCCATGGGGTCAATGTCGTTAAGGGACAGTCCGGGATAGTATAAATTGTAGATATATCGAGGCATAAGTCGTAGATGAAGCGTATGGTAACTAGTAACTTTGAGAAGATGTAGTGACTTCCGCAGGTCTGGAGAGAAATTTTCATCATCTCTCACCCCTCATCGTTGGGTCTCTTTAATATGGTAACAAATCTGGAGCTATCCACCATTCTGTGCCTCAATCGCGAAGCAGGGAGTTATTCAACACAACATTTCGAACGATGAGGCACGTCCTACTTCTGAGCAATATCGGACCTCCCTTCCACCAAACGTGCTTGCACTACACATATAGGAATATAGATATCAAAATCGTCAGTTCTGATCCCGTAATCTTCATCACTCTGTCAATCCAAGATCCATCCAAAAACATGACATAAGAGAGCAAAGCAACCTGATCGCTTCGCCCCAGCTCATCCCCAACTTCCCCCGCTTCTTCTATCCGCTGATATGACCCTGCTGCTGAATTGGCTGCTGCTGCACCCCCTGCCTCATCCCCATCTGCGCCGCCCTCTGCTCCAACATCCCCCTCACCTCCCTACTAACCTGCCCGAACAAGTTCAGCAACTGCAGCGCATCCTCCCACCTCTCCCCAAATTTGCCGAGCGTCTCATCCACGAACCTCATCGCCTTGAGGCTGCGCTGCAGATTATCCTCGAACTGCTGCTGGAAGAACCGGTGCGGCACGGGTGGCGCCGGCACTCCCGTGGCGTCGCTGTGTGGTAACGCTGCCGGCCGGCCGGACACGATGAGCTCAAAGGCGTCGCGGAGGATCGAGGCGAGCTGAGATCCGATGAAATACACGCGCATGACGTCGTAGTACGTCGTGAAGGCTGTCTGGCCAGCCTCGAAAACCATCTCATGCATTCGCTCAACAAGGGCAACGGCGTGCTCAAAGGTAAGAGACTGTCGGTATTCCGTCATGTGAGGCGCCCTCGTCGACGGCATCAGGCAGTAGACGTAGCTCCACTCAAGTTCTAGGTCAAAGGCACGGCGAATATCGCTCGGTAGCGTGGGTGGAAGCTGCTCCGCCCATTCCCGAAGATCGTGGCAGTTCTTCCAGAGGTATGACTGCGCGTCCGGTATGAGAGAATCTCCAGCTTGGTAGAGCGTCTGGTACCAGCTGGATTGGAGCTTCCGTAGCTGGAACAGGTGCAGCGCGGGATCGTTCGATTGAGGGCCGGTGATGTGGCCTGAAATCGAAGGGATCCTTCCAAGTTCTGTTGAACTGGGTAGCCCTACGTCTATAGTTGAATCCGTAAACGAAAAGGCTCGAGCGTGGCCCATACTGATAGCACTGTATAACGTGTTAATTTAGACGTCAAATGATTATAGACAATGGAGTGGGTAGAGGAAGCCAACTAACCGATCTAGTGCATATGCGCAATGGAACATCTTTCTCCTCGTCTCGAGATCACTCTTGTCCTTCACGTCATGTGGTGGAGGGTCCTGATGCAGACCCATCTCAAGGACGACCCTTGTCGTAAAGCCCATGCAATGCCACGGATCGAAATGCCTCGTATCATACATGGCGTACTGCGTAAGGAGAATCAGGGAAGGGATCGTGGCTCGCACTCCAGGCGTGAGAGCCCTCTCGGCGTATGGCACCGCGCGTGCAATGAAATCCACGCCGCTTTCGTAGAACGGATCGTTCATTCCGCGGCTCTGAGCAGCCGACGCCACGGCCAAGACGGCCCAGAAGAGCCAGTAATCGCTAAATTTGAGCGAGTGTCCCCCGGTGGGCTGGTACATGCTGTCAAGAACTGTCCAAATAGTTTTCTCGGCGAAGCATGGGTAAAGGGCATAGACATTGTCCATGTAGTACTGCATGAGCCTTCGCGCATCTTCTTGCGGAGGGAGCCCACTATCCTTTGGATCAGGGAGTCGGTGCCGATAGCAGGATACAGTAAGCAGCTTTGCAAATGCCGAGCCACCACCGACTGACGGCTCAACATCTCGCGATGTGGCATCGACGGACCTAAGTTGCCGGTTAGAGATGAGGAGTTACCTGGCTGGATTGAGTTTGGTCGGAGCTTACAGCAGACCAAAGTCGGACACGAGAGAGTCCAAGTCGGCTTTTTCCTGCTTCATCACTGCCTTCCTTTGGACAGCGACGCGAATAGCGGCCATAGAGTCTTTACGGTCGATATCCGTGGGAAGAGCCTCTCCCTCATGGAGAGCCATGGACGCCTTTCGCTCCTTGGCATAGCGAATCTGCTTCTCCAGTTTCTCAACACGAAGCTCCAGGGCCGCAACATAGCTTCAAAGAGAGTTAATATTTTTTGGATCTCACAGAATATTCAGGCCGTTTTCTTCCTTCTGATAGGGCTGGACACACCTTCGCTCTTTGCCCCTCGCAAACTGATCGCTGGCGCTGGAGCATTCGTTTGCCCGACCGGCCTTTTCACACGCAGAGCAGGCTGGTAGCTTGCCGTCGCATTTTACCTTGGCGGAGCGGCCTTCTCATGGTTAGTCATATGATCGCTCATTATCTACATCGGGATGGGCGGAAGCTTACATCTTGAGCATGCAGATACAGGGCGAGACACCCTCAGAAGGGGATTGTCTATCAAGCTGGACTGTGGCATCGGAGGATCGAGACGGTAAAGCTTTCAGCAAGGCGTTATGTACGGTTGGGTAGTATAAAGTTATAAGGTTATGATGAGCTGATACGATGGCTTCTTGAGAGATGCTTCGCCGCAAATATACCTCTCCAGCCAAGGTCACAGGAGCGAGGGATAGAAAGGGGCTAGCTAGCCTTGAGAACTCTGGATGAGAGGCGCGGTCCTGGGAAATAAGGTTCTCCGTGGATTTTCGCTTAAGTTGTATGATATGAAGGACTTCGAGACGAGGCTGATGGGGGAAGGAGTCTCTCATATGAAGCACGGCAATAGCTGTGGACGCAGAAGCAGCAGGGTAAGCTGGCTGATGTAATTCAGCTCTCGGAGTTAGCTCACTGGCGTCACTTGCTCTGGATTAAGAGTACTTCGAACAACCCGATGATGAAGGGACAATGAAGGCAAAATTATGGCGAATCCTCAACGGCTAACTCGCGGCGGATGGAGGGCGTGATGTCAAATCGCGGGACGTGGGGTTTGTCGGTTGAGCAGGGCCTTTGAGCTCGTAGCCGTGAAGATCGTAACGGTCGCAGAGTCGCAATAATGCGGGGCGGGAAGGTTCCCCTGGGCAGATGTAATTGATACACAGCTGACTTCAATGTTTCTTCCACCTTCTTCCCCACTGTACCGCTTAGGTACCTGAATCCAGTTAATGCAAAGTACTTCGTCCACTACACTACATCAATGTATACTTGAATGAACAAGTCAATCACGACTTCCCCCCCCAGAGGCAAACAGCAGAACCAGGACGCAGCAAGTGCGGGATTGAAACCTCAGGCCTGTACCTACGGTCAGGGAAGGTATAGTGGGCAGAATGCTCAATTGTTCTAGTCTCCTCGAACTGCAGATCCATTGTCGACTTGAGGGACTCGAGGGAGAGTTTCTCCCAAACCTTCTTTGGACATTCATTTATGCGACTGAGGGCGACGGACAGTCTTCGATAATACTCGTCCCTAAGTTCATGAGCACCTTGTCTAGACCTGGGTCTGATGCTGCCGACTCTCTTTCTTTTCCTCACTATCACAGCTTGGAAGCCGGTCTAGGAAAGCCATTGAAGCCACCGCACCTGGATCAAAAGTCGATATTTAAGATCTTCGATATTCAAATCTGTGAGGTACTACGACATGAACCACTCGCGTCTTGGTCTAGACAATGGCCCGCCTGTCTAGTCCTCGCCTTCGATCGGCAGTTTCTCTCGCTTGATGGGTTGACTATTTAAGACATACTTGGCTAGGCACACAAGTTCCACGTTCCGTGGTTGATAACCGGCACTTGATGTTGCCCCTGCCTAGACTTAGAGATGAACTAGTTGGACCGGTTTCCCACGGTCGGATTTGATTTTTCATCTCCATGTGTTCCGGGCATGAAACACTGTTAACCAAGGTCCAGGAGTGAAAGGCCGGACTGAAGGATTGCTCCTTTTTAATGCGACCGCTACTAATACTTGCCGACTGTTCGAAACTATCAAACTTGGATTTAAACAAAACCTGACATTATATGATCAGCGGGCTTGGGTGAGATATCCCGAGCCTCGTCTGCAAGATCCCGCAATGGAGGATACCCGGGCTTTCCGCGTCGCGGCCGTCGACATGGAGAACCGACAGAAAGCCCTTGCAGAACTAGTGTAATGTAGTAGCTTTCCTGGGCGAGAAAAACCCGATGGGATAGGCAGTTGAAACATGCTTCCGTGGCGCTTCCAAGGGAAATTTTCCATCACAGGCCACGTCGGCTTGGTCTTGGTCCACAACGAAGAACCTGAGCTGGGACGAGTTCTCTGCGTACTACGAGATGCATGTGCCCGAATCTCTGCCCTCAAATGCATCCTTTCACTAGTCTGGTTAGAGCCGGGATAATGGGGCCTTCAGTGACCTACTTGGGCGACTTGGCTCGCCACAAGTACACAAGATCACCATCGCCTTTGCATTGAGGTGGGTGGGCGACGGGCGAATGGGAACGGTTATTTTGAGGGTTGTGTTGACTCCTGTTAAGGGCTGCGCGGGATGTTGTTGGGAAGGATTGGGCTCGATATGATGTGAGTTATTACCTGGTGTCCCGACTCGGAGATGGAAATCAAATTGCTTCCATGCAGGAGCACTAAGCAGTCTCACCAAGAACCTCCTGCAGGCCATAGGGCAAGATCGGTGTCACATCTCAATCGATCAAAACTTGTCGTCCGAGGCTAATCCAAGCAAAACCAGAGCCGATGTGGGCGCCAACGGAATGAAAGGAACGCATTCCGTGTCTTAGCATTTTCAGAAGTCCGGTAACATGTATTAATACGAAGTGCGTGAGTGGTCTCTTTGTCGTCGTTTAGTGTCCCAATTCTGGTCTCACTTCGTCCTGCCTCGTGGAGTGCACCACTAGAGGATGGTGGCACTGGTGGCACTTCTGGTTAGTCGAATGCGGGAAGGGCTGTCGCGCGTAGCCCCCACTCGATTGAAACTATCAATTGATCGTCCCGCTGGATTTCGTCAATCTGCCATTTCATTTGATCCCCCCGCAGCTTGTCCAGGCCATGCTCCAGCTAGGTTCTGAGCAGGGCTGTTCTTCGTACAAAGGTACAATCAGCTCTTCCATTTGAAGATGCGATTGATCACGGATGCCAGCACGCACTTCAGTGCCGGGGGGATCAATGCCTAATTCCGAGTTTTGATTCG
Organism: Scedosporium minutisporum; assembly: GCA_034774675.1. NCBI lineage: Eukaryota > Fungi > Ascomycota > Sordariomycetes > Microascales > Microascaceae > Scedosporium > Scedosporium minutisporum. Next base: position 15,944 of record SJVG01000297.1, read on the forward strand.
GAGTGTCATCGCTGATGGATCAAATACGGACAAGGAATAGTATCATCTCGACTTCGTACCTCGTTCTACCTCGTTCGTCCTAATTGCCCCTTCCATTTTAAGGCCTGTCCAATCCGGAGAGAAGAACAGGAAAGTACTTCAGAGAAGAGCAGGAGCAACCAAACCGAGGACGCCCTAGAGTGGAGAGTACATGTCAACCCTCCATGCTGCACGTGCCGTTGTACCTGGTTGTATCTGTCTATCCTTGCAAGTCTCCAGGCAGTTGAATCCCCAAAAATCAATCATCTCGATGCGCTAGACTACGCATGGCGAATACGGAGTCAACCATTGCTTTTTGCGCCTTCTCCTCGTACGGTCGTATGAAGCGGCGCGAGTCCCTCCCCTATTCTCACAGACCCATTCTCTCTTGTACTCTCTTTGGTCAAGTCGATGCCGAGCACAGCTAGCATTGATGAGAGCTTGCGGGGTTGAAGGGGCCGTCCAGCTTCCAGTTGCAACATTGGAGCTCATGCTCACCCAACCTAACATCAAATGTACTTGTGCACACGCAATACGTGAGTAATTACTTCGCACTCTGAGTTCATAAATACTTCGTAATACCACCAGAGCCCCGCGTCGCCACGTCTTGGTTAAGCTGCCGCCTGGCCTTTTGCGAAACCCTGGTCCCTTCTCTGCAAGTCTGCATAGCGGTCGAACAATTATCGAACGGATGAGGTCTGGTCTGGGCAGACCCTAAAGAACACCAAGACTCAAGAGTCACGAGAGACCGCGAGTAAAACGTGGGAACGAACTTCAGTTTGCCCGTCATTTCGTATTGAATGAACCCCGGCTCAAACCTTGCAGCCTCAATTTCATCATTCAGGTCCACACACCGATTTCCCCTCCATCATTCTGGGGACTGTTGGTGACAGGCTTTCGGGCTCGTCTCAGTATTACTGTTCGGGGCCGACACTCCTTTCCCACCATATTCGAGCGAACCAAAGACACTCCGGAGTTGATTGTTGTCTCGAGTACGAAGTACTGGCATACCGTTTTGGCGCGCTGCCCCTCGCATTCGGAAGATAATCCTAACTACCTGGTCTCCCAGAAAGGTTAAGCACATTTTACTTGTTGCGGCGAAGAGGAACACTGCGAACTTTCGTTGTGTTGAAACACGGTTAAAAATTGGCGCCGAAAGGAGAAACGGACATTTACCCCGAACAGACGTCATCCTAATTTGACCTCAACAACATTGAACGAAGCACTTAACGACACTCCCATTCCGCCAACCACTAGCGGAACCCGGGCACATACATTCGAAAAGGAAGAAAGAAAAGAAAAAGGAAAAAGATAGTATTGGACACTCGAGAGAAACGCGATCCAGACACTCGACGCAGGATCCTATGTGTGCTCAAAGCTTTCCTCCAGCACATATGGACCCCGCCTTCGTTTTCCAGCGAGGCTATCCAGCCCCTCCACCTCCGTCGACGCACCCATCGCAGCACGCTCATCGCCGTGACGATGCTTCCGAGACGGACGGAAATTCTAATCGAGTTGCTCATACCCTGACGGCTTGCTGCCGGTGTCGCAAGGTATGTTAGTTCCTGGGCGCGATATTCTTTCTGTCCCTGAGACCTATCCCCGTCGTTCCTCCTTACCGCAACATTGCCGACTGCGCTGCGACAGCATCTGCAATTGCCCAGAGTTTCCCGTTGCCGCAGAATATTATCTATTTTAGCTCTCTACTGCTGTTTGCATCATTTGCTAACCACGTGGCGTCTCTTTTTCTCCCCCTTCGCCCCTGTTTATAGAGAAAAACAAGATGCGACCCTTCACTCCCTCGATGCTTGCCTTGCGATCGATCAGGTGTTCCCTGCGAGTACTACGATACCGCGCGAGGAAGGTTGATAAGCCGGCACTATGTAATTACGCTCCAGGATAAGGTCCGCCAACTCGAGGCTGAGCTGAGGACCTTAACCGAGGAGGAAGGGGACTTTTCCCATAACCGTGAGGAGCTCGTCCGTCGCGGTGGTTTTGTTCGCCTCAGCGCCGGGGATGAATCGGTTCGGTACCTCGGTCCAAGCAGCGGCATCGCCATGTCGCGTCTACTCATGGAAGAAGCTAAGCTCTTTACCGACTCGAAGAGGATTTCCGAGCTGATCCCCGAGGTCCGCGCAAGGAGAGAGAGGAGGGAAGCTCGTATGCAATCCGTTGTCATGTCGAATCCCCCTCCGGCAAGGAGAAAGAGCACGTATCCGATGTTTAGCGAGCATCCGGCGCCGAGTTTGCCGTCCAGGCCACTTGTTACTCGGCTGGTTGAGATCTTTTCCCAAAGAGGTGAGTGAGAATCCCCAATCCAATATAGTTCTTTCTATCAGAGTGGGGGGAAAACTCTGCGGTAGTGCGTTTGTTTGTCGTACTAACATTTGGATGACTGTAGCGTCCATGTTCTGGCCTGTAATCCATGAACAGCAGTTCGACAAGGACCTCGAAGATGTGTACGCCGGCAGCGACGATCCCTACAAAAACTACGTCGTGCGCATGGTCATAGCCATCAGCTTACACAAACTCGATCCTCAATATGCCGGCCTTGCGGATAGCTACTACCTCGCAGCGATGCAATTGTTTGAGGAGGTTGTCCGTCCAAGAGACCTGAAGGCTCTTCAGTGTCTCATCCTCGTGGCGCAGTATTCCATTCTCGCCCCCACTCGAATGGCCATCTACTTCGTCATCGGTCTGGCCACGCGAATCTGCCAGGCCACCGGCCTCTGCTTTGAAAAGACGATAACGACGGCATACAATCAAGGTCTTGAGAGTCCCCTCGTGCTTGATATGCGCCGTCGACTCAGTTGGATAGTTACTTCCATGGAGTTCGGCCTCTCACATACAATGGGACGGCCAAACTCCTTTGCTCAGAGCCACGATGAGGTCGATTTGGGATTCTTCTCAACCGCGCCCGATGAGCGCATCACGGACGATGGCATCCTACCGGGCCCGGAGTGCGAGAAAAAGGTCGTAGCCATATACCTCCTCAAGATGAGGATGGTGCAGGCGGAAATCAGACGTGTGCTCTACGAGTCTGTAGACCGTGGCCCCTTGGATGATTCCGATCCTTGGTTCGCTAGCATGGAAAAGAAAATTCAGGAATGGCATGATGGTGCTCCAACGGATCCAGCGTGGTGTAAGCCATGGTATGTCAACCGTTTCAGTCTCTCTCTTTCACACAAAACCCCTTTTCTCTTCCTCGAGCTAATATCCAATCGCAATATAGGTTTAGTGGGCGGTACTGCCAATTAAAGATCTTCCTCTATCGGCCATCCCCCCAGGTGACCCAGCCGTCGCCCAGGGCTGCGGAGATCTGCTACGATGCAGCAGCTTATATCATCAGCCTCTCGAGGCAGCAGATGGAAAAGGGCGCGACGGATGTTACTTGGATCTTCCTCCTCAATCTCTACATGTCGCTGAATGTCATACTATGGTCCGTCTCTTACGCCAATATCCGCCAGGCCCATGCGCGCGAGGATGTTGAGGAGCTGGTTGATGTTACGCTCGACATTCTCGAGCAATGCACTGACCGGTGGCCCGGGACCGAGGCGGCCGCAAATTTGTATTCAGTACTCTCTAGGGCTTGCATGCAATCGTACGAAACGCAAGGCGGACCGCAAGACGTGTTTGCGAGCACCTTCAACAACACACCGGCAGCCTTTGCTCAGACGCACCCACCGCCGCCCGCCGGGGCAGATGGCGCACACCCTTCATCTCAAGCTACTGGTCAGCCACCCGTTTCGCAAAACTTCCATAATGGCGGCGGAGGCGGCATTCAATTTGGATACATTTTCAACAACACCCCTCAGCAGCCCAACCCGATGAATTCCGGCGGCCCCTTTTCCTTCGCCGGGTCGCCCTTTCAGCAGCAGCACCCCATAACCCCACATCAACCGACGTTCCGATCAAACTCCATCTTCTTCAACCCATCTTCCGAGGGTGGCGGGCGGAGGTTCTCCCACTTTGCTCCGGACGTACCCCCGGAAGGTGGGGATGAGGCGACCCCGCCAGCTACGACAACACCAATCAACCACGCCACTCCACCGGACGGGTCGGGGGGTTCTTCGCTCCCTACGCCGCCAGAGTCCATCGAACCTCCGCCGACGATGACGCCGCCCGCTTACACGGGGCCTCCGACGACGACTCCCATCCTGACTCACCAGTCACCGCCGTCCGTAGTCTCGACGCCCATGACTATTGCAGCATCTGTGGGCATCTCGTCCCCGGCGTCGCGAGTATCGACTCCTGGAAATATAGCACACCAACAACCCCTCCCGGCCCACCGCTCCCCCAACTTTACTAACCTGGTAGGCCCGACATCCCAACCCGCGCTTCCACCCCAACAACTCCCACCACCTCCCGCACCGCAACATCATCATCACATGCCCCCGACGACGATGCCCAACTGGTTCGCGCCGCCGGCCCCTCCCTTCGTCTCCCCCTTCGCGTTCGGACCCACGGGCAGCCCGTTCGTCGGCGACATCAACGCTCAGGCCTTCGCGTCGCCGACGAGCATGGGGCCGGGGGGACTCGTTTCGCCGTTCGGGAGCCAGTTTACGCAGACGTTTCAGAGGCAGGGGAGTTTGAGTCAGGAGCAGCATACGGAGCTGATGCAGGCGCTGGAGAATGATGGGTTGACGGAGATTGATGCGTTGTTAAGTATGGGTGGCCCGGTGCATACGGTAGCATGGGGGTGAAGGGAGAGAGAGGAAAGAGAGGAAGGAGAAGAAGGGAGAAAGGGCGAGTTTGGAGAATGGTGGAGAGTAGATGGGAGGAGAAGGGAAGCTTGGATGTAGGAGAAGTTGGAAAGTTGAATGCAGTAGTTAAGGCTATTTATTCTCTATATATACCCTGGAGGCTCACGACCTTTTCTTTTCCCTCCGTCTTTTTTTTAAACATATAAATGAGCATGCTACAGGAAATCGAGGATTTGTATGGAATAAGGATAGGATCTCTTCCATACTCCCGTGTACAGAAGAAAAGAAGAAATTGATTTTGTTGTAAAGGCACTTCTTACTATGCATAAGTATTCGTTTGAAGATGTTTTCTTAATGTACCCGTCTGCTCGAATCCGGATTGTTGGGATTGAGACGCTGTCTTCTCAGGAGGTTCTATATACTTCTTTTCATAAATTTGTTTTTCGAAGTTCTGATCCGTCTTACCACGGACAGAACAGGACACACAAACACACAACACACACCAAAAAACACCGAAAATCAACAAGACCCCTATCCCAATATTTCCCTATGCTTAGCCCCCCTCAGCCTCCCCTTTCCTTCAGACAACCTCAACACCAGCAACACCCTCCGCCAAACCATCCACGTCCCCCTCCCCAGAACCACCCCTAGTCTTCCTAGCAGGTGCATTCTTCCGTTTCTTCTTCTTCGCAGTGCCCGCAGCTACGAAAGGCACATCCCTCATCCACCGCGCAACAAGGAGTGCCCTATCCGTGACGATAGGATATTCCTTCCCGTCGTCGGTGACAGACCAGCGTGTTAGCGCGCGCTGCTGGTGGTGTTTCGTAAAGGGCGGGTGGTCGCGAGGGTTCGTGGTCCCGTTTGTGGCGATGGCGGCGGAGGAGGAGGAGGAGGGGATTAATTCCGTAGAAGGAGAAGAGGGTAGAGGGGCGGGGGAACATAGGATATCCCACGGTCGACAGAGGGAGGAAGAGAGGTCTGTTTTTTCGAGGACGTCGACCCAGTCTGCGCGCGCGGCGGAGCGACTTGCTTGGAAGACGGGGTAGGCGTCTGCTAGGCGGGCGAGGCGGGCGACGTTGTTCGCGTGGCGGATGAGTTCTGTGCGGGAGGTTTGGAGGAGGCTGTGGCAGAGGAGAAGAGAGTGGAGGGCCTCCGTAAGGAGGGGGTGATATGTACATGCTTCGTTTGTCGGTGTTTTCGGGAGAGATGCAGTAGGGAGGAGGTCAGGAGGTGGGTAAGGAGGTAGATTGGCCGGGGGAGTGGCGGAGAAGAGGTCGGAGACGGGGTGGATGACTTGCGGGGTTAGGTTATGAGCACCGCCGGCATGGTGTGTTTGGTGGTTGCGGGGATTCCTGGTGCCCGAGGCAGCCTGGCCAATCTTTTCGGTAAAGTCGTTGACGGCTTCCTGGGGCATGTGGGGTGTGTAATCGAGATGAGAGAGGAAGGCCAGGAAATCCTTGAGGGCGCGCTTGGCGTACGTCTTGACCATCTTGCGGGATACGAGGATCTCGGCGTCGGTGAGGTCAGTTCTGGCAAACGGGTAGGGCTCGTCGTGGCCACCGTTTCTGGAGTCTGCAATGAAGGCTGTTAACGGGATACCGGGGAAATCGGCTTCCGTGACGGTGACGGTCTCGCGGACGTTGTCGCATGCAAGGGTGAGGTAGGCGCAGGCGCGCATGAAGAGGAGCTGCGGTATAAGGCTTGTAGGCTGCTCTTCCTCGCTTAACCTCACATCCGGAGCACGCTTGCCGTTGGCCTGGCCGTTGTTCTGGCTCGATGGAGAAGAAGGCTCGACAGCGGGAGGCTGATGTCTCCTCCCGTAGAGGTGATGGACATCCAGCGCCTTGGTAAAATCGCTAACGGCCCCTTCGAAATTGTGCATAAACCCCCTAATCATGGCCCTCGTCCGATACGGCTCCGGGTCCGCCGGACAGGTCGCGATGATCTCGTTCAACGGCTGCAAACTCGTATGATCCGCCAACTGCCTCGACGGAATCTTCTCATGAAAAAAATGCACATACTTCCCGTCGATCTCATCCCTATTCCTCTGCAGCACGTTGGCGCCAATGTCATCCAGCGTGGACGCCCCCTGCATAGTCGCCACGCTGCACGCGATCTCATCAAGCCGGTACGCCCGCGCAAGCTTCTGGCACGCCTGCAGATTCATCCTGAATTTCCGCTCCCTGCTCAGCCGCGGCCCGTGCTGTCCGGGCCCTAAACCGCCTAAGCCTAGGCTCGAGGCGGAACCGCCGCCGCCGAAGCCGCCGCCGCTGTTGGGGAGCATTTGGGAGGGAGCGTCGGAGGCGGCGCGCACGGCGAGGTCGGTGGCTTCTTCGACGAGCTTGCGAATCTTGATGACGTCGTAGAAGACGGCGGGGTCGACGGGATGGGGGCGCGGGGTGTTGTAGTTTATGCTGGCCATTGTTTCGAGGATCTCGATGGGCATTTGGAGCCAGGGGCCGTGAAAGCAAGCTATATACCTCCAATGCCTTGGGTATTTGTTAACCTCCGAACATGTAACGTATATATCAATTTACTCCAGGTCGAGGGGGTAGAAACCAGCTCGTTCAAAGCCCCCTCCATGAGAAATGAGACATCGTTACATACTTATTCCGACATATTATCAACGGAGAAGGAGAGAAAGGAGCTGCGGGCTTGCTCTTCGCCTTTCCGGCTTTCGTCTCCTTCTTGACCGGCACCGATGACGAGCTCTGCGCATCGGTGGCGGAGCTCGGAGGAAGCGACGTCGAGGAGGCGGCCTCATCGAGAGCGGGAGAGGCGGGTGCTCCTGCCGATTGATCGCCGGGTTGGCGATTCCGTTTCTTTGCCATAGTGGTTCTGGCTAAGGGCGGGACGACTGCAGCATTTAATTCGATTTTTTTCCTCCGCACGGGAAGGTCGAGGTCTATCGAATCGAGGGTCCCTTCGAATTGGTGGGGTTTAACTTTTATCGTGTCTAGGAGTAAGGAAAAAAAGTTGAAGGTGAGGCTTTTCGGCGAAGGAAAAGTGGGACAAGGACGCTTTTGTTTCTTGTCGAAGCTCAGAAGCGCTCAAAGACCAGTTGATCGAGAGAATTCGCAGGAATTGACTTGAGATTGGAGGGCTTTTTGGAGCTTTCCCCCATCTGGACCTTCTGCGTAACCTCTGCTTTATGAACTTTTAATTCGCGGAAGGAGCAAGTCGATGTCACACCGACCTTCACCGAGATCACGTGGATGCTTCGATTGACGTCCCTCGATGAGTGAACTGCTTCGACCTGTTTCTCCTCAATATCAGGGGCAATGCAGCCTTGCAGCTCAACTCTGCTGGACTAGACCGTCTTGGCTTCAGCATATGAGAAAATAGAAGAGTGTATCCCTTCTCAATGAACCAGCTTTGCTGAACGGATCATCGCCAAGTTCCACAGCCTGGAGAGCTTCATCATTCGCAAGGCTCTTACAACAGCCTCTCTACATTTTCACACTCGAGTCAACGGGTCATGGGGAGATATATAAAAGCTAACCGGATCTCAAAGGCCCAGTAACTGAAAAGTTCCCCCTAAGCAACCGAAAATGCTATAATGTGCCCTTGCCGTATAATACCCAAACCGTTATCCAGTGAAAAATCAAGACAGGTAAACCAAGACTTAAAAGATATCCCAAAATAAGTATCGCATTCTTCCCTCACTAGACGGAGGTCCTTCCTTTCCTCCCCGGGCGTAAAACCATCATCCCCCGTCGTGAATTCTCTTGTTCACTTGAGCCAGAAGTGCTCCTCAAATTCGTCCTCTTCAGATTCATCCTCGTAAAACCCGGCCTCGTCAGATTTGTCCTCGTCGGATTTATCCTCATCGTATCGCTCCTCGTAATATTGCTCGTCGTGTTACTGCCCGTTATATTTCCGCTCGTCGTATTCTGCTCGTCCAGACAACGACCGCAGATTTTCTTCGAGTATTCATAAACTTCGTCTTCCGGTACATCTGGGCAGGTACCGTTGCAGGTTTTCCCTGCCGTGGCGTAATTGTACGGCTGGATGGCACCGTACTCGACGTCGGCGACCACCTCTGAGCACTCTTTGCAGAGCTTGTAGAAGGCCGTCTGAAGGCACATCTTGGAGGTTCGTGGATACCTTGAGAGTATGGTTAGGATATGTGGAAGAGGAGAGCTAGGCGTACCGAATATCGTTATGAGTGAGACCTGGGAAACTCGGAGGATCAGACTCATAGGAGACCGGAAACAATATATATGATCGTGAAGGCTCGGAGAGTGAAAGGACTTAAGACAAAACGACGGTCTTGCTTCCGACTGGGGATCAGGTATAAGTGTTATCAAGTCGAAGAGCTTGTGCTAAGCGGGCGAAATCTCGAGACCACAGAGTGGGAAAGGGAACAAGTCAAACCGAATCGGATATGAGTGTGTATGGTGAGAATAGAAAAGGAAGAAAAGGAAGCTCCTCGAGGGAGGGATAGGGGATATATATCCTCCTCGAGGGAAAACGACGGCAGGCTCCAGGCAGGCTCCTCAAAGAGGACTGTTCGACGAAAACATCTTTCTGTCCTTGAGCTCCAGTGACATTGAAGTGTGCATAGATCTTGAATTATGAACGTTGAACTGTGAGGATCCATCATTTGCAAGATGAAGTTCGGGTACAGAAGATGTTTTGACTTCTTTATTATCATTATGTATCGACCTCCTGATGTTGCAGTCAAGGTAGGGAGAGAAGGAGAGCTACTCTAGGTGTTGTCTAGACACAAAGGTGGGTGAAGCACCAGATCAGTTCCTTGATGAGCCTCACCACATATAGGTAGATTGTAGGTCAGGCTGTTTCCGCTGTTCAGTTGCCATTGTCCCTGACCGAAGCTACGACAAGATCTTGTAACGAGAACAGAGTACACAGGAGAGAAAGGGTCCAGGGTTGAGAATAGTTGATGGTGGGATCCAGTCTTTGGAGGGAGAGGGAGAGAGACGGAAAGAGAGATCCCTCAATATCAAGTGGAGAGGTGGACCAAATGGACATTCGAAGCCGGCGAGAGTGAAACCTCGAGGACGATTAGCTGCAAGATTTGATAGATTCCTTGTTGCCATATGTCTATGCCTCAAGGTTGAAGTGCGAAGGTGAATATTAAGGCTCGCCGATATGGATCACCGAATCCTCGATCGAGCCGCAACAAGAGCTAGTTTCGTACGAGGCCCCTGCCTAAACCATCCTTGCCGGACTTCACGTCGACAGCGCAAGGCAGGCATCAACCGCCAACCCAACCCTATCAGCAAGATTAGCAAACAAAGCACACCGAAACGCGAAGAACTCGGGAGAAGATGACTCACCTCCCCTGCTTCTGATACACCACATCACTGATAATTTCCCGATCCAGATCTGGAAACATGCCAGCCAGAGTCTCCACAACGTTCGTATGCTCGGCGCGATGCAGCCTCTGTGCCTCCTCAGCCTCCGCGCTCGCCTGCCTCGCCGCGGCCTCCTCCGCTGAGAGATGCGGTCTTGTCGGCCTTGGAGGAGGCTTTGGAGGAACACCAGCAGCAGCACCTTCTTGCTCGATGGTTGGAGCTGGAGCGAGGGCTTGGGCGTTGTTTCTCCTCTGGTAGTCTCCGCTAGGACGAGGCGAAGTGCTAAGTGGTGGTGGTGCGGGTGTACGGGGTGCACTGTTAGGAACGGTGGGAGCCGGCGTGGACTCGTCAGAGAAGATGCGCCCAAAGGTGGAGAGAGGCTTCTGGATGGTGCGAAGGAGTCCTGTGATGGCTGCCTGATCCTCTCCCGAGGAGTCGGCGGCAGCCTCGTTGGACGAGGTAGAGCGGCGCGGGGTGGTGGGCTCGTCCAAGGATCGGCGGGTGGACGACTCTCCAGCTTGGGGCGGCTGAAGCGTGTTTGGGTTCTTCTCCGAGAACTGTGAAGGGCCTGCCGTGGGGGAAGTGGGAGACTGTGGGCGATGCTTTTCCGCGATGGCGGAGACAGCCGCCTCTACGTTCTTCTCAAACTCATCATCTGTGATGGTTAGTGTCGTACGGTCCATGTTTTCGACGAACTGAACGGCACCCATCTTATGGCAGGAGGTTAGTGATACCTAAGTAATGAATCATTTTGGGATGCGGGCTAGAACTCACCAACGATGAGAGATAGTAACCCGCCTCACCAGCTAGCTTCTCCTGGTTGCGGAATCGAAGAATGTACTGCAAATTCGAGACGAGATGCTCAGGATTCGCTTGAAGAACAACGTAGATCAGGAGAGGCATGAACGAGTCCGCCGAAGTATCCGACTTGGCGTTCTTGAGCAGCCCTACGTCCAGAGTTAGTCGCGTGAATCTTCTTAACCTAGGGAGACCGAGATGCTATTACCGAAAATGACTTTGCAGCAGTTCAAAACGCAGATAATTTTGTCTCGAGGTGCCCTGTAGGATTTAATCTTTAAGAGTTCTAGCATTTTATCATTAGCTTGCTGTCTCACCTGGAGATTGTCTAGAGTGTTCACGTTCACGTTCAAATTCACATACCCTGCTGAGCAAGCCTCAAGAATCTCCTGCCATTATCGCCCACAGGCGGAATATCAAGATGCTCCTCGCGCACCCACCCATAGATGTTAATCTTCTGCGTCAAGATCTCATCCCTCTCCACATCCTCCTGGTGCTGACCACGCCTACCCGGCCCCATGGGACGCTCCCCGCCGCGCCTCTTAGGTTTAGCACCAGGAATCGGCTGCGGTGCGGGGATGGCGGGCGAGAAAGTCTGCGTATAAAGACGGTTCATGACGAGCTTCTCCATGCCCTCGCGGGCGTTATCGAACTCGCCATCGGAGACGGACCGCCAGACCTCGCACTGGGCCATCTTATTCGCGATGAAGGCGAGGAAGTCGCTGACGATCTTGACCTGCTCGTGGACCATCCACTGCCTCTTGCCAAACTCAGAAAGGAACGACTTAAGATACCTAGCTACGGGGTCGGCCTTCTTGTTCCTGAGTTGCTCGAGGAAGCGGTGGAAATCGAACTGGGATGCGGGCTCCGGTTCCGGTTCGGGGGGAGGAGGCCGATGGAGAGAGAGGGTCGGAGACATGGGGGAGTCGGTGGTGGACTGGGAGGGTGGCTCTTCAGGAAGACGGGTGGACGAGGGTACGCGAGGAAGGTCCTTGGGGGGGACAGGAGGGCCTCTGTCGTCGGACATGCGCTTTTTGGAGCGAATACTGGAGGCCGGGGATTCGCTGGAGATGTGGAGGCCTTGCAAGTCCTGGAATTGGCTCGCTAAACTCGACGACAGAGGTTCGAGACTCGACTTCCTAGGCGGATGCTGGGCGGCACTCGTCAGATGGGGAGAAGTAATTTCCAGCCTGGGGCTCATGACTTCCTCGGCATCAGGCCCACCGCCAGCCTCGCTAAACTGCTCCATGATGCTCTGGATCTCGGAGCGCGAGCGGCCCTCCTGCTCATCTTCGCTGAGATACCGCCTCTCGTCGTATGCGGCGTCTGACCTCGTGGGGGAGACTTCGGACGTTGTTCTGGAGTGGCCATGGCGGGAAGCAGAAGAGGGTGCTCTCGAAAGGGGTTGTGAAGTTGTCGGGGTCGCCGGGGTGGGATCGACGTAGGTGTCTGGTCGTGGGTCCAACAAAGCGAGGCCAGGGTTTGTAGGTGTTGACCTCCGGTTAGGAGGTGGTCGGAGAGTAGCAACGGAAGAGGTCATGATGTCGGGAGTCTCATCAGCAGTAGGTACGCTTTCGCTATCAGTGCCGGCAACAGCGAGAGCTTCTGGGGGAGGAGTTATGGGAGCTTCTGCTTCTAGAGCATCTGCCGAACGAGTCGGTGTGGGTTCGGTCAGGTCGAGCAAGTCGTCATCGGGGCGCGAGTTGGGTGCTGCTTCTGTGATCTCAGGTTTGTTTATGGTTCCTTGTACCTCGATCTCCTCGGGCTTCGCGCCCGGTCCTTTACCCAGGCTGTCGTCCATCTTGACCGGAAGTCGGGCTAGGTCATTGTCGTTGTCGATAGAAGAATTGTTGGAAGGCAGGCTCGAAGGCTCGGGCGGAGACATGCAACGTGTATGTGTATATGCAGCGGCAAAATCTACAGACGACAATAATAACGAACGCTAAATATGGAGCGAAAAATGTAAATATATTGCTATTGACAGCGGGGATTGGTTTCCGGGCTCTGAGACACTTGCTCGTCGCAAGAGAGAGCGTCCTCTGAGGGAGCGGCGTCCAGGCAGTAACCTCGAATTTGTGGGGGTGAGGACCCAAGACAGAGAGCTAGATTCCGCAGAATCCACGAGAGCCCGCGGTTGTAATGAGTCCGAATAAGTAATAGAAGAGGACGGAGGGCTTCGAGAGAATGGGAGGGCTCGTAGCTTCGGGGCGGAGAGGGAGCAGGACGATGGGTGTTTGTTGCGAGTGTTCAATGATCTTGGGGGAACATTGAACTGGTGTTGAGCCCGTGACCCCGCCAAAATCCTAGCAAGGAGGCCACAGTGTCTTGTGAGTACAACACAGTAGGTATACAAGAGTAGTGTGGGGGGAGCCTAAAAGCTCTATGTATTTTATAGTGTTCTTAATTCTTGTTGAGCACTGTCTCTGTTGCCGGTTGCTCGTTGCCTCAGAACAGGAAAGTGAAATTAGATGCCCCATTTTATCTCCTGGATGGAATCCAGGAACATCACCAACAAGCCAAAAACCGGTTGTTCTCAATCATGAGGCCCGATACATTGATGCAACGAAGAACCTCGACCTAAAGTACCTCCCGGTATCTGGGGACAGGCACTCTGCCTCGCCTTAGTTTTAGAGAGAGGCTTTAGACTGACGCCGGCATATCCTAGAGCCAGTAGCAACGGATGGATTGTAAGCGGTTCCGTTGGTTCTGCCGAACGGCAACCGGCGTCCTTTCGTGTGGACATCTCGTGGCCGTACGAAGTAGTTAAAGTGTGCAATGTTCCAGGGTCCTATGTCCTGGGATGAATGTTTCGGAACTTGCTAAATCCCGGGATGCCATCGACGAAGTTTTGCGGGCTTTTCCGTTTCTTTCCCTCTCGTTCTTTTCTTTGTTTATTCTCTTCCCTTCTATTTTTCTTTGTTCAACCATCTCTCTCCACTCATCGTCTCCAACGGGCAGACATACCTCCTGCCTCCGATAACGACCAAATAAGAGACAGGGCGCTTAGCGCACCCCGGATGGCGTGAGAATCGGGATTTATATAACCCCGGAGAGCTTCCTGAGCTCTTGGGTCCAAATCTCCCCTCGTCGTATCAGTCAGTCATCTCTGCAAGAGTAAACCGTCTCCGCTTGCTGTGCCTCAAGCCCAAACACTCCGATCGGGACGGGCTGTCGGAGATGCACTAACTGTAAATGAACCGCCTGGACCCCACGTGGGCAGTTCTTAGCCTCAGAGCTGATTCGGGACGATGACGTCTGTCTGAAGGGTGTGAAGGCGATTTCCTCTTGTCTGCACTTGCAGCAGCTGGTGGCAGAATGACCAGGTTTAACCATGCTTCCCGTCGCAGACTTCTTCGTGCCACGGACAGGACGAGGTATTAAACGATAACATTGATGGATATTAGTGCCCTACCTCGGTACACGTCGTAGTTTGGCGTCCATCGGAAACCGATTGGGGATATTAATATTATTATGATTATTTCCTAGAACGAACACGAAAGCCGGGCTCCGCTGTTTCACTAGGCTTGGTTGGACCTGGGGCTAACGGAGGGCGAGGAGACGAGTAGAAATCCTTCAAGTCGAGGCTGTCCGTTACGAACCCGAGGTTCTTAACCTTATTCCTTGCCCATATCATGGTTCTAAGCTCTGTGATTGGGTTATTCAAGAGAATATCCCTATGAAATCGGCACATCTACCACATTGCCACTTCATCAGTGGAGATTTTTTGGGGATTTTTAGAGAGAACTGCTGCCATTTTGATCAGTGGTGAGATTTGATTGATAATTGATGGTGTGGGGCCGGGCAGACCAAGTATTTTACCAGTGTCGTCTTGCTTGGATCAATCAAATTGTACGAGGTCCGCTGCGCTCCAGTGGTGCAAATTCACTACTGATGCTCGTCAGTCTGCACCATTACTGATTGTCTGTTCCCGGTTTCTTCTTGGGGGGTCCGGTTCCGGATGAATTCGACGCTGCCCATGATTTGATGGTTGCAGAACGCAATCCCTGTCCAAGATCGGGGCTGATCACCAGGCGCTTCCCGTGGTGACGACATTGACGTGACTGGTCGGATTTTATTCTTAACTTATGCACTGCTTGCTAGTTTATATGGACCGGTGACTCGCGCTTGCCCTTGCATCGATGTTTTCTCTTTCGCTCTCCCGCACCTTCTCTCCCAGACTCTCGCTTTAACAAGGGAAAGTGCATCTGTCTCTAAGTCTTGGTGCGATTAGCGCCTTGGCGATTTTCCCTCTTTGTCTGTCCCACTTGGACCACTTCGAAGTCCAAGTTTGGTCGCGATTTCTCTCCACCTCTGATTTCTCCACCAGCCCGCACCAGTGCTCCTTCCACCCTCGACATCTTTCCTCTCATGACGATTCGGGATCTCGTGTTGCGTCCGTCGCTGGCCTCGCATAGTCGGTGAAATCCGTATCCGAGGTCGTATCGCCTGTTCCATCCAATTTTCCCCAACTTCACGCGAGTATCGTGATTCGGCTTTTATCTGCAAAGCACCCGAAGACCGCTGCGGAAATGCCGGAATAGTCGGATTCTCTCTATTTTGTCCTTTTCGATCGTTTTATAGTGTTGACTCCAGTCGCTCGCTCTACCCCGTTACTTTGGAGTATGCTACTTCACTCGTTATCGTGTAAGCCATGAGTGTTGAAGAAGTAGAACCAGGCGGTCCCGACGCTGCCGGAGCGCCGATCGGCGCTGTTCCCACCAGGGCCAGCCAGCGCATGTCGAGAGCCACGTCCTTGAGCCAGACGATCCAGAGCGGATTTCACAAGGTTTACAAGAGAGTCTTTCTCGAATTCATCCTCCGCGAGAAACCTCTACCAGCCTCGAAAGATGGCCGTCACATCCCCCTCGAACCCGGCCGCGAACAGCCGCTAACCGACAACCGCCGCGGACGATCATACATTGACAACTCTATTCGAACGTCGCGATACACAATCTACGATTTCTTCCCGAAGCAAGTGATTTTCCAGTTCAGCCGCATTGGCAACTTTTATTTTCTATGTGTTGGTGTACCGCAGACAATTCCGGGTCTAAGTACGACAGGAAATTATACCACCATCCTACCACTCATGTTTTTTGTTCTCCTTACCGTCGCCAAAGAAGGATACGACGACTTCAAGCGCCACCGTCTCGATAATGTCGAAAACGCGAATGCCGCCATAGTTTTGAAGGACGCATCCAAGGCTCAGCCCCATGTCGTAGTCACAAAGAGGAAACAGAGCCGCATTCCGTTCCATTACAAGAAGGTTCGAGAACCGCTCCGGGAGTTTGACGAAGAGTATGATGGTCTTAGATGGGTTTCAACGAAGTGGTGCGATGTTAGGGTTGGAGATGTGGTGAAGCTGGTCCGAGACGAGCCCGTCCCTGCCGACATCGTCCTCTTACACAGTGATGGCGAAGATGATTTAGCGTATATTGAGACGATGGCCCTGGACGGGGAAACAAACCTGAAGACTAAGCAGGTATCAGCTGCAATCAAGGACTGTGGAACGATTAAGGGGATCCGCTCTTGCCGCGCTCACTTTGTCACGGAGGACCCTAATCCTGACCTGTACCGTTTTGACGGCAAGGTCACTGTTGGAGAGAAGACCCTACCCTTAACGCTCAACGAGGTGATATATCGTGGCAGCGTTGTGAGAAACACGCCGAGCCTTATTGGTCTAGTTGTCAATACCGGCGAGGAGTGCAAGATTCGTAAGTCACTCGTGTTAGCTCCATCTCCGGGGAGTATTGGTATGACTGGACCTTCGCGCTAACCTTGCACCTAGGTATGAATGCGAACCAGCACCCAAAGGCCAAACGGCCAGCGCTTGAGCTAGTAGCGAATAGGATCGTCATCACCCTCGCCATCTACGTCGTCGTCCTCTCCGTTGGATGCTCTATGGGCTATGTTGCCTGGCAGAGGTCTGTCGAGGCCAAAAGCTGGTACCTCGACGATGCGGAAGTACCGTTCCACCAAATCCTCATTGCCTACATCATCCAGTTTAACAATGTTATTCCTCTTGCCCTTTACGTCAGTTTGGAAATTGTCAAGATTGGCCAACTCATCATGCTGAACTCCGACATCAACATGTACGATGCTGCTTCAGACACTCCTGCAAAGTGCAACACGAACACCATTCTAGAAAACTTGGGCCAAGTTGGCTACATATTCTCCGACAAGACCGGCACCCTTACCGACAATGTTATGAAATTTCGCAAACTCAGTATTGCGGGAACGGCCTGGCTCCACGAGACTGATCTGGACCAGGACACAATCGCTGACACAGTTGACTCTGATGACGACTCTCAGGCTAGTTCGGAAAAGCCCCCGTTTTTCAAGGCAAGCATCCCAGCCTTAAGGGTACCGGCAGCGACGGCCATTGAGACACCCGATTCCTCGGAGGCTCTTCAAACGGTAGCAACAACGACTATCACTCCGAGAGCGTCCATGACACAAAGAAGATCATCTTCTCAATGGCGGTCTACCGGACGCCCTGATCATGTCCAGCCTGATGTGACGACTTCGGACCTAATGGAGTATATCCGACACCGCCCCAACTCGCTCTTTGCTAGGAAGGCGAAGCAGTACATTTTAGCGATGGCTCTGTGTCATACCTGCCTTCCCGAGGTGCGAGACGGAGTTCTTGAATACCAGGCGTCGTCTCCAGACGAGATTGCCCTCGTAAGGGCTGCTCAGGAGCTAGGATATACGGTAGTGAAGAGGTCTCCACAGCAGATTACTCTCCGCGTTGCGACCGACGACAACGGTTCGTCTAGATTACAGAACTTCGAAATCCTTGACGTCATCGAATTTAGCAGTAGGCGAAAGCGCATGTCTATCGTTGTGCGGTATCCAGACGGCCGCATCTCAGTCATTTGCAAAGGCGCCGATTCGGTCATTCTACCACGCCTTAGGATGGCACCGCTGGCGAAGCAGAAGGCTTCCGAGGTGAGAAAGAGCGCAGATCTGGAGCACGAGATGCTACGAAAGAGTCTGCACGAGTCTCGGCCGAGCATCGGCGGTCGCCCAAGCCTGACTACGAGGCTTGGTGGTCCGCCCATGCGTGAAGCGAGTAATAGCCTGCTACGACAGGCTAGTACGGCCAGGAGCAGATCCTTCGATGCAGCAGCAAGCTCAAGGCCGCTGCGCGATGAGAAGCCCCGCCCGTCGCTTGCCGCTCGCCGCGATCGGTCTCTTGATGTCTCGAAACTCACCCACCTTCAGCCTCCAGGCAAAGGAACGGAGGAGCCGGAGGAAATGGACAAGTTCTCGTTCCTCGACGATCCTTATATTCATGACGACCCAACTGTATTCAGTCGATGCTTTAAGCATTTGGACGAATTTGCCGCGGAGGGGCTGAGGACTCTAGTATTTGCACAGCGATTCGTACCGGAGGCGGAGTATGCGGGATGGAAGAAGATTTACGAGGATGCTACAACGAGCTTAGTCGACAGGCAAGAGCGTATAGAAGCTGCAGCGGAAATGATTGAGCAGACGTTTGACTTGGTCGGGGCCTCGGCCATCGAAGACAAGCTTCAAGAGGGTGTGCCGGATACGATTGATCGACTACGACGAGCAAACATCAAGATATGGATGCTGACAGGGGACAAGCGGGAGACGGCCATCAACATTGCGCACTCGGCTCGGATCGTTCAAGCGGGGTCCGACTTGTATGTGCTGGATTCTACGAAGGGGTCTCTCGATTCTCAGTTGCTCAATATCATGGAGGACGTCCAAACCGAGTCTATTCATAGCGTGGTCGTTGTCGACGGTCACACGCTCGGCGTTATCGAGCAGTCGGACGACCTCTCGGCGCAGTTTTACGCCATCATGCCCTTGGTTGACTCGGTCATTTGCTGCCGAGCGTCCCCGGCACAAAAGGCGCTCCTTGTCAAGACGGTCCGGTCACGGTTGCGAAAAATGAAGGGAGCCCACCCAGGTCTTACTCTCGCGATTGGCGATGGTGCGAACGATCTAGCCATGATTCAAGCGTGTCACGTCGGAGTAGGTATCTCGGGGAAGGAGGGCCTCCAAGCGGCGCGTGTGGCCGACTACTCGATCGCTCAATTCCGATTCCTCCAGAGGCTGCTGTTTGTTCACGGGCGATGGAACTATGTGCGAACAGCCAAGTTTATCCTCGCGACTTTTTGGAAGGAGATGTTCTTCTATCTTCCCACAGCGCTCTACCAGCGGTATAACGGCTATACGGGAACCTCACTTTACGAATTCGCCAGTTTGACCGTCTTCAACACGCTCTTCACCAGTTTGTGCGTTATCTGCATGGGTATCTGGGAGCAGGATCTCCGTGCCGAGACTCTGCTCGCGGTTCCGGAACTCTACTCGTACGGGCAAAAGAATATGGGGCTCAACATGTGGAAGTACATTGCGTGGATGATCATTGGTGCTACAGATGGCGTCCTAGCCTGGTTTGGCGTATGGGCCGGCTACGGGTGGAAAGCTAGGTTGAGCGACCAAGGTTTGTTTGCTCTGGGTAACCTGTCCTTTACCGTTGGCGTGCTGTGGATCAACTGGAAGCTATTGTAAGTGATTGCTGAATTTTCCTATAAAAAATAAAAAAAAGTCGGTCATGATGATTGGAAGACTAACATCCATGTGCAGCATATTCGAGACGCACTACAAGACTGGTATCATCATGTTCTGCTTCTTCTTGACGACTATCGGGTGGTGGGGCTGGCAGGCATTTCTATCCGGTTCCTACGAACCCACGCCGTCCATCTACGCCGTACACGACGGTTTTACGCAGACTTTCGGACCTGATCTTTTGTGGTGGGCGACTTTGTTTGCCGTGCTAGCGGTGTTGGGACTACTGGACTTCACTCGAAAGCTAATCAAGCGGACGCTGATCGGTCTGGGCGTGTACAGGTGGCCGCCTTGGAAGGCGAGGGTGACGGGGGAGTTGGAGGTGGAGGTGTGGCAGGAGATGGAGAAGGATCCAGTAATTTGGGAGAGGTTGCAGAGGCTTGCTGCTGGTGGCGACGAAGAGGATCCGGAGGCCGAGGAGGCGTAAGGTGTGAGAGTGTGATGTTACATGTGCGGATTAAGCATTGGTTGGGATTTTGAGACTATTTTCTCTTCCCCGCCTCTTTTCTTGTCTCTCTTTCTGTTTCGTGGCATATAGATACAGGCTATTGGTGTTCGAGTGTTTGATACCTGATACCCATCCTTTTCGATTTCTTTTGTCGGAACCATTGCATAAATGAATAGATATAGGACAATATAATGTCTACCGTGGTGGTGTCGGTGCCATCGTATCGTATTAAACGAGAGGCTTTATGTGCACAGTCTCGTGCTAGCGGAAGTTCTGAGCATGTCAGGTGGCTGGGATTGTAGAGTCGGAAGAAGATCAAGTTTCCTTGCAGTACGCCGTGCATGGCAGGGTGAGAAGAACAAGCCATAAACTGCGTGTCATGTCTGGTGGTTCATGAATTAATTAATACCTGGCCATGCTATCCAAGATGCTGCAAGGTCTAAAATGCAAGGTTCCAACGACAAGCGAACAGAAAAACAAAGCTCTAAATGCGGCTCAAGACCGGACCCTAACCTCCCCTCACTTCCTTCGACTCCAGATCCCTGTTTGCAGCCGCAGCACTCTCGTCCGCCACCGCCGCCGGCGACGACGCAGCACCGTCACCACCTCCATCCCTTCTACCACTCCTCCTCGTCATCGCCCCCGGCCTCGGCGCATCCGCCTTCCCAATAATCCCCGTCCCCCTAAACGCCACGGCAACGACCAAAAGCGAACAAACCCCAAGCGCAAAAGTCGTCCAATTCGCCGCCCGCAGCCCCAAAAGCGAAGGCTCATCCCAAGGCTTAACCTCGCCGACGTGCTGAACAGGAACGTGTCTCTCGCGAGCCATGACGGCAGTCTGGACGGTCGTAGAGATAGCGAGGCCGATGGATCGACCGACTTGGCCGACGGCATTGATGAGGGCGCCGCCGAGGGCCTGGTCCTGCGGGGATAAGCAGTGGGAGGTGAAGAGAGTGAGGGAGGGCCAGGTTGTGTCGGCGCCTATGACGGAGAGGACCATGGCGGGGAGGCCGTAGGCGAAGTATGTCGTTTTAGGATCGATGGGGACGGCGAAGAGGAGCGAAGCGAGGGAGACGGCAAGATTTCCGAAGAGGAGGAAGTACTGCGTCGGAATCCTCGACAACAGCGGCGCGACAATGGCGGCTACTATAGCGCCCGCAATCCCTGTGGGGAGAAACCGCAGCGTCGTCTGCAGCGTAGAAAGCTGCTGATAATCCTGAAAGTAAAAGGTAGCGTAAATGAGAAAGTTGTTAAAGGAGGAGAAGAAGAGGCCCATGATGACGAGGGCGGCGGAGAAGCGTCTGTTTTTGAAGATGGAGACCTTCATGAGGGGCGGTCGGGAGGTGCGTGTCTCGAGGTACCATTGCCAGGTTACGAAGGCGGCGATGATGAGGAGGGAGACGACGATGAGGGTTGGGATCCAGGGGGTGGACCAGCCTACTACGTTGCCTTCTGTTAGGGCGAAGAGGAGGACGAGGATGCCGACTGTTATGAGGACGCCGCCTATCCAGTCGACGGAGGCGAGGGAGGGTTTTGCAGGGGGAGTGGTGCCGGCGGAGTTGTCGTTGGAGGAGTTGTTGGTGGGAGCGGGAGTGGGAGGTGGGATGACGAAGAGGCTTATGACGGCTATGATGGCGGACACGATGGCCATTACTGCGAATACCCATTTCCAGTTGGTGTATTCGGCGATGAAGCCGGCGACGAGGTTGCCGAAGACGGCGCCGAGGGGGGCACCGGCGGCTGTGTGGGGTGTTAGAAGAAGAGAGAATGAGGTGAGACCTGCTTTGACGTACCGTATGAGCTGAAGGCGTAGTTTTTGGCCTTTCCTGGTGGGAATAACGTTCCGAGGATGCCAATGGCCGTGGGAACGTTGGCAGCGGCTCCCTATAAAGACGCATCTTGTGAGTATTACATTCTCACTCTCTCTCAGACACTCTCTCTGAAGGAACTCACCAAGCCATGCAACCCCCGAAACAGCGAAAAAGCAATCTCATTCCTTAAAAACGGATTAACAGCACTAATAACAGCAACCCACGCCGTCCCCGAAGCGAAAATAATGCGCTTCCCATAAATGTCGGCGATGCGGCCCCACAGGAGCAGGAAGCAGCCGAAAGCGAGGGCGTAGGCCGACACGATCCATTGCAGGCGGCTGGAGGGGATGTTGAGGTCGCGGCCTATGACGGGGAGGATGATGACTGTGGATTGGATGGAGAAGGTCTGTCGTTACGAGGATTTTGGTGTTAATTGAACGAAGAGGGAGAAGAGTGAAAGGGGGTTTGAACTTTACATTCATGAAGCTGGCGCCGGTGGTGGTGGCTACGATGGCGATACATCGGGCTTTGGAGAAGGGGATCTTGGGCCATTCTTCGACGGAGGAGGAGTCTTCGTCGTCGGTGAGGGTTTCTTCTTGGGCGGCATGTTGGCTTTCGTCTGGGCGGTGTTGGGAGGCTGATTTCGGGAGAGATTTGGGATCGGAGTCGGGAGGAGGATGTGATGGAGGTTGTGATGTTGGCTCTCCTCTACCTTTCTCGTTTACAAGTGTAGGTTCGGGCTTTTCTGGATCGGCGGACATGATGAGTATTTTCTTAAGATATTCCGCCCTGTTTCTTCATATGTTCATTGCTAAGTAGATGGGTTGTCTGAGGAGAAGAAGAATATAGCGAGGAGGTATGAGTGAAGTGCAAGAAGATCAAAGTCTGATGGCGCAATGACGATAATGTTAAGCGAAAGTAAACGTCAATTGTACAATGCTGGATCATTCACGATGAGAATCCATATATATATTAAAAGTCAAAATTTACCGAATAAAAAGGAGAGAGAAAAAAAAGAAGAGAACAGGAAAAAGATTGGTCGGAAAAGCCTAGCACGGAATGTATCCCGGAGCTTGGTGCACAGGTTTACCGGCCGGTATCCGAAATCGCGGAAGACGACATTTGGGATCGCGCACGGCACTCTTTTTTGATTTGCAATCAATTTAATCGCTTATTGATCTCGTCCAGACGCAGCTTGTACGAAGGCAGTACGAAGCACGATCAGGAAGTTGAGTGCCTCTTCTTGTATACAGGCACACTCCTGGTCTGTCCCAGATGAGGGGGAAGAAAATTAAAGCTTTTTTCGGTTGGCATGTGGTAGCATGCATCGCGATTCCCGTTCCCTTGAGCTTGCAGTTGGTGGCTCGCGACTTTCGCGCTCGGAGATCGAATGGGGCTAGCTAGAGTTGGATTAGCTGCATTGGGGAAGTTGGAGACGGGATGCTTTCTTGTTCAAGTTTGCCTTTCTTGGAGGATTTTGACTGGACGGTGGGAGAAGGGTGGTGGGGGAGGTTACATTGGGCGGGAGGTGGAGGTGGAGGTGGAGTTGAGGCAATCTGAGATGAGAAGAGCAAGAGAAAGGAAAGGCATGCTGTAGAGGATAGATATGAACGAGATAGGCCCGTGTTCTTGGATCGAGAGTATCCAGTCTGTCAAAGAGTAAAAGGCTTCGTTCGTATCCCCCGCAGCGAGTCGCGACTCGGCAAAGCTTGTCGAGCTTGTCATTGATGTTTATTCCCGTCTTTCATGACAGGGAGCCGACGCTAGGCGACCCCAAGAGCAAGCGCGGAACGAACCCGGGCAGGCTGCAGTTTGCATTGCAGTCTGGGGTGAATGGTGACTGACACGCACAAGACAAGCTTGACAGAACCCGGGTGCCACACCCGGAAACTGCTCCGGGCGGGGGGTTGCGTTGCCATCCGATCATCGGCCGCATGCATCCCACTGCCGAAGGGTAAGGGGATCAAGATCATGATCAACGATGCTAGATTTGATTTTTAAACACGAAGGCTGCAATTAATGCCGAGCCGGTGAGAAAGAAGAGAACGGGCTGGAGAAGATAAGATAGGAAGCACAAATCAAAGAGTTGTAAATCATGAATCAAAATATAGGTGGTGAGCGTTAGACAGGGACTGGATCGAGGAACCATGAACCGGCGGTGGACAACAAAACATCAAACAAGAGCTGCCTCTTCCCGCCATCAACGGTAACGTAGTACAAGCAATACATCCGCGGGCATATCCTTGACAAAGAAATAGTTAAAAACGAAAAAGAAGAAAAAGAGGGATAGAGAGAGAAAAGCCATAAACCGTCAACATCAACATCCCAGGCCTCAAACCTCGAGACCCTCCAAAACCTCCTCAAACACCTCCAAATTTCCCTCCCTCCTCGTATCCAACACAGCAAACACAATCTCCCTCCACCACCCGCCCGCAAACTC
>SJVG01000298.1:9696-40032 GCA_034774675.1 Scedosporium minutisporum
CTCCTGCAGCCCGCCTTGGTGAACTTGTATATTAACTACTGTTAGGTGATGGCATTCGAATCCAGCCTGGAAGTCTTGGAAAAAAGGGGGAGATGCAAGGAAGCGCCAAGGGTCACAGGGGGGGAAGGTCGGGAGCAGGGGACTTAAATTGGTGGAACCTTGTGAAGGTGATGGTGGGAAAAAAAAAAAAAAAAAAAAAAAAAAAAAAAAAAAAAAAAGCAAATGTTGAATATCAGCCAACGCATAGATACTCAATGATTGCGGGATTATGGGAGAGCTCTTCAAGTTTTGCTGGTCCTTCTTCTTCCCCCTCTTATCCTTGTCTCTCTTTTACTTGCTTTTTACCCTTCTTTTTTCCTCCCCTTTCTGCCGCAAATATGAAGATTCTCACTTCTGAAACCCGGTGACAGGGCAGAAAAAAATGGATGATTGCTAATGCTACGCTATGCAGACAAGAGCCCGTTGCGGAGCGCGAACCCCGGACGAAGTTCTTCCCTACACGCGTCAGACGCGATAGGGCGGGGTAACCAAGTTCGCGAAGTCGCGGACCTCCAAGCAAATGAACCAGGGCCAGGATTCCGCAGAGGATGAATTAAAATTCTCCCTCTCCCTCGCCAGCCAATGGATGCGTGTCCCGAGAGATGATTTTCCCAATTGGCATCGCTGACGACGCGAGATGGCTCAATTACCCATGGCTGCCCAGCCAATCTTGTTCGATGACCTACATTGAGAGATTGTGCCTCATTCTTTTGGTGCCTTGCGTGGCAAACTGGGGACCAAACGATTCGAGATGAGCAAGATTTCGTGACGGGATCAAGAATCTCTTGGCTAAAGACCAGAAACACTAGATCCAGTGGGAGAAGAAATGGAGAGGTAGTCGGAAGGCGCCGACAAAATTAAGGTACCTGTATTCGTGCCCGAGCGCTAATTTGATTGACAAACCTCGATCTACTTCTAATAGGTTGCAGACAAGCTTGTTTCGGTTCGTTCTTTTATCCGAGAACTGGTTCAAACATTGAACATGCGAGCAAAAAGGCTGAGCGCACTGGAAAGGTGCTCCACGGCACCCTCCGCGAAAGATCAACCAAAACCAGGAAAGTTCTTGCTAGATGCACACCATTGCAACGTGGTGTCTTCGATTTTCTCGAGTTTACCCAACCCTATGGACCTTAGAGGTTCGTGAGGAAAAAAAGAATATCTGGCCTCGAACTGGGACTGGGCTGGACGGTCAAGAAACTAGGTTCAGAGCAGGTTAGTTGGATGCAAGGAATCTGGAATCTCCGTCTTGTCAGCACGCCACAAAACATCCCTAGCTTCAGCTGGAGAGACATCACGGTTCTCACGCTTGAACGACAAAGTATCACCCCAGTGACGAAAGAACAGGCCTGCGCCGTTTTCCTCGTGTGCTCACTTTCGGTTATATGCCTTTTATGGTACCGAGACTTCAGTGCGCAGTATTTCATACGCCTAAGTCGGACACGGCGCATCAGCTCATCCCGACTGCTTTCTTGTAGGCAAAGTTTCCTCATCTGACGCAGAAGGAATGCAGAGAGGTTATTTGTTAGTCGATCTCCTATGCCACCTCTCCTTACCGTAGCAGCCAATTCTTTCGTTTCTTTGGTCTCGTCTCCACATACACACACGGGCTAGAATAAGAAATAGGCATGCATACCTCTAACATCTTAACATCTCTCCCGGAGCCTACTGGTAAGATGGTCATCCTGAAGAGGCAAAGACGCCTTGCTAGAACTGGAACTGGATGCATTACCGGCAGGAAGCAATAACCATCTTGCATTGGAGCTCCCTAATCGGGAATGTTTGTGATGGGCTGTATATAACCTAGTCAATTTAAGGCCACGTTTTTGTTAGAAGACTTCCTCAGCCTGCTGCTTTCCTCAATATCGAACAGACTTCGAGTAGAAAGCTCTCGTTCTTTTGATTTCCAATGACTCCACAGTAACATTTTAGCCATGGTAAATAATAAGGATCGAAAGTGTGTAGCGAACAGACCTCCCATATCGGAGGATTCATATGTTACCGCGAGCTAGTCACCAAGCTTGGAGACGGTAGTGCATACAAGCTACGCCAGCTCATGAAGGAGCTCACTACCTTCGACAAGTGCTCCTTTTCGTATATTCCTATTCCTCATCAGAACTACGAAGGAAGAGCCTGTAGGCATTGCTCAAGTGAAGTGCCTTTTGCATATGGTTGTAAAACACTAGCATTTCTCTACTTCGTAAACTTGACTCTTGAATAGATGTTCGAAGGTTCCGGTCTCGAGACGGCTCGAGTCCCCGGTCTGTCTTCCCGTCCTCATCTACCAAAGATCCCTTCTTCAGGGGACTCTGGGCGGCTTCGGCTGGAGGCTAAAATGTGGTCTCTTATACAGCATTTCGCGAACCAGGCTTTCATTTTATGGATTTTCGTTCTCCCTTCGCTGTAACTCTAGTCCGACTATTACCTCAATTTCGCGGGCTGCTTCTTAACACGGAAAAAGGTGAAGGGGGAGTGTCTTAAGAGAGTGAATATATGTCCAACGAAGGATTTGGTCCCCCTTCGTGTTGGTTCGAACGGGGTTTTGCAAGCCTCGTAGACTTTGTAGTCTCGGCATTAGAATCTTTCATAGTATACACTACGAAGTAGGGCTTTCTCATGTAAACGAGAAGAGGATTTCCCGGGAATCGGATGATTTTCCCGGCAGTGGGACGACTTTGTTTTTTTTTTTTGCTTTTCAAACTTCTCGGTGTCCTGGAATCTGCTTCATTGTTCTTTGGTACTGGTGGCATCACGCTAGGATCCTCCTTGCATTCCTGTGTGAGGAGCAGTCAAGATCCATCCTCAAGCACGAAAAAGGAAGGGGATAAGCCGATACGGGAAGGCAAAGGAAAAGCTTGGGCGGCTACACGCGACACTGCGAGGTAAGAGAAAGGTCAGACCGACTGAGGTTGCAGCCCATTCAAGCACCCAAACGAGAGGAACCGTGGGCAAAGAAGAGCCGGAAATAGCGGGGTCTAGCAGGGGGGACGATGCGACGGTAGCAGTTCTCAGCAGGCCTTAATGAAAGGATGGGGGAGATGACTACCATGTTACTCTCCATGATCTCACGGGCGAGCGGCCGCGCATCGTTCCTCTTGGGGAGGGAAATGGGAGGAGCTAGTTTTGGGGTTTTCGGAACGATTTGATGGTCTAGATTTTGAGGTTACTAAGTATTGATGGAGCAGGTATCAAACAGTTCGATAGTTGCACTCGATGGCTGCAAAGGAAGCATGCCTGCTCCTCTCGCTATGAAAATCAAATCCACTTCTGGGTATGACTTGATGTCTGGACTCTGGAAGTAGCAGAGCGTGTTATAGACATGAACCTGGCTAAGCTGAAAGAAGGGGCTGTTCCATGCGTGGTTAACTCGACTATCCTGGCCATAGTGGGATCGGTCTTACATGATAGTCTCTAGAGGTCTTGGCCCTAAACCCATGAAGTATATACAGGTCTCGGTGTGGGCTTTAGACTAGCTTGACCTCGGCACATGGTTTCGAGATAGGGTAAAGAATACCACTGAGAAGGAAATTTTTACGGAGCAATGGTCCCGGCAGACGCTGCCGTATAGAACCGTTGTGGCAAAGAAGCAAAAGAGGTAGACGAGAGAAGTCGAGGCTTGACTCAGGTGCTTCATACTTCGTTCGCCCTTTGTTTCTGGCTCGCCCCACTCCACTGGAGGAGCTTCCCTTGCGCATCTTAGAAAGTTCTCAGACAGCCAGCCCGGTTCTCGCTAGACGAGCGAAGGATTCGACTGTTCTAGAGGGCAATCAGACGGCTTACGAAATAATGATTGATCTTCCGCGCTACTCGTCATTGATGCCGCAACAGGCCTAGGCGCCGGGGATGGACTTTCGTATGGATTCAAATCCCCACTCTTTCACGGAGCGGAAGAATTCGCAAAACGACTTGACGCAGGCGTTGATTATCTCACGTTTCCGAAGTCTGTGCGGAATTGCTTCGGGGGGATTCGGTCTTTGTAAAAGAAGCGAATTCATCCTGAAGCCGGAGAGTGGTCCATTTGTTAGTGCTTTTGCGACCGGGGAGGAAGCCTATCGAAGCACCCATCCAATTGGGATTTGGGTTGTCGGACCACATTTCGCGTTTCCAAGATATTAATAGTTTTAACCCGTACGGGTTGGGGCATGGGTGAAGACAAGCTTGATGGGAGACCTGGAGAGAAAAAAAAAATCCAACTATTGAAAAGTGTCGGTTGAATATTGGCTGCGCGGAATCTAGATTGACGCAGGTGACTACACCGAGCAGCTAGTGGGCGGCGGTTTATGGCTGAAGTTCCATCAAGGGCAATGATATGGTCGATCAATGGATGTTTCGTCCGCCCATCCCGTTCCTGGACTGGAGAATTGAAGCCGACATAAACAATGGCGTGAGGCTTTTAGCTGTTCCATCCAACCAGAGAAGCTTTTTACCCATAAACCACGAGAACAGCCCCTTGAATCGAGAATTTAGACTTTTAACGGCGCCAGATTTCCGCAGCGATCTCGAAGCTGTGGCGTCTGGCTTCGTACTTGGGATATTACAACTTTATGCGAGCAACCCACGATCGTTGGCACCATCGATTCTAACACGTCGTTGTGATGTGAGCTGTGGGGCGGCACGTCTCTCTCGTCGCGTTGCTGTCAGTAGCTGCAAGGTACAAATTAAGATGGTCAGATTTCACATCGACGGGGCATGCGTCGTGCCTCTGCACATTGGACGAGAGCATTTCAGCCCGTGGTACACTTGTTGCATCCAAAGTGATTCTCATTTAGTGGAGTTAGCGATGCAGTTTACGACTTCGTCGGGACCGCGGAATCTGTCAGAAGGGGGGGCGGGGAGCTGATCTTCTAGGGTTCTAGGCTCTAAGCAAGAGCGGCACATGGGTCGATTGTGGCAGACCGCAGACACGAGGGACTGTAATAAACTACCTGTAAGAAATTAGAAGCGTCACCGCCGATCTCGTCGATCCCTCATAGAGGTGCAACAGCCTTTGTGGCTAGCCCTGCGAATTCTAAGCAGAAACTGGCTGACTGCAACACATCCTGGAAGACCACGAAGAGCAGAAGGACAGGCCCGGGAGGTTAGAAGCTCAGCGATCCGCCAGCGGAGAGCATGGAACGAAGCTTTACTTTAGTAGAATATCCTTCGTGGATCTCATCAGTCATGACTGGAAGTCCTGTCCCTACGAGATGTCAGTGTACCTACTTCAAATAGCTTTCATCATTGAGGCATGGAATATCGAAGCCATCAATGATCTTACCTCTCCCCTGTAGGCCTGGCTTATTCTCATGGAGAACAAATCAATTGATGCCAATACCACTGCCGGCCGGACGGACATCCCACAGCTTATGGTAGTTTCAGAGGCCGCCATCAATGTCTGCATCCGGTCATCCTCGCCAGTGAGATGAGGTCCAGGTCTAGGTCTAGACCCACATTCTCTTTGGCGACCTGCTGATGGGTCCCATTTTGTCTGCTTGGGTTGAGCTCAACACCCCGAAGCTCCAACTCCACTCGCTGTATCTTGCGTCACAGCGAATGGTGAGATCGTCGGATCCAGCAGGAAGAGGAGCCGTCATCACGCCCCACAATTCCCCTAAAGAAGGGGGAAAAGGCAAAAGCGCTTCTCGATGACCAATTCCATCGCGAGGACTACCTCGCACTTGTAGGCTCTACTTCACCTTTTACCTTCCCTGCCCTTATGTTGGGCAAATATTATCGCCCATCAGTACCGAGAGTAGGTCGTACGTAATAAGGGGGAGTTGGGCCTTATTTCCTGCCAATTGGATGAGCTGGGAGATTTCCCTTCGTCTGGAAAGCTGCTCAGGAAACTTCGGGTTGGTTACTTGAAAGAGGGGCAAAAAGGTAACGCCCTGTAGCTGGCCGTTTGCCGTCGAATCGCAATGTTCACGGTTAATATCAGTGATGGTGATAGATAGAAGGTGGTGAGGCGGGAAGGCGGGCAAAACGGCAGCAGACACGGGCAAATCTTGCACCCGAAAGCCTGACCCGAGGGGGGCTTTGTTCGGTTGACAAACATCAAAGAATGAGGGAAGTACCTGTTGCACAGGTGAAACAGCCTGCCTCAACTGTTTACCGTCAATTTCTTCTGTATTAATCTACCTACTTTGACATGTGTTTGACGAACTAGAGTTGGAGCTTCTCCCGAGGGGCAGGGCAGGAGGGACCCGATCAGTTGCCATTTTCAAGGAAGTGGGGAGCTTTCAGGCTCCCCGGTCGTTTATTCCTGCCCTCCGCTCCGCCGCTGACAGAGCCTCCTTCCTTCCCAACGTGTATGTAGACTTTGCTGATGATGGCTTCCAGACATGCAAATGACCTGTCGTACTCCACAGATATACTTCGTACATGAGAAACCATGATACAACATTGAACGAAGGACTAAGGTATCATTGCACCCGGGGGAGAAAAGGGAAGGCGTCGGCCCAGCCGACTGGACCAGCCAGTACTTCCGACTTGTACTTCATACTTCGTAGTGCCTACAAGTAGGCGAAGCCCCAATGTTCTGTGTTGCCAGACGGTCCATGACAGTTTCCTATTAAGCCAGCCACAACAGCTGCGTGGGCGGGCTGGTTTTCCCTTTTCGTCCCAGAGCCGGCTTTCACACCCTGTCACACCTCACCTTTCCTCCCATCAATGCTTCCCTTCCTCGCGGGAACGTACACACGCATAGGCTATAATCGAAAAATGGGGAGAGAAATAGGCTTCCCAAGGCTGCATTGGCGAGGCCCGTTGGGAAGACCGTGTGTTCCAAATCTGCTTTGTGTTTTTCAATGCAAATCCCGCGAGCTCGCGTGTCAAAACCCGAGACCATGGCCGCATCTGAAGAACAGGGGAATGGGGACCTACGACAAGACCGAGTTTTGATCAAAGATAGGTTTCCTACTAAGTACAGGGATAATAGATCTTGTGATGCCATAAGAGATGAATACGTGTATACCCGCAGTGGGATATTGAATTTCCAGGCACAGCCAAGAGAGCCTGCCGTCCTCCTGTAAGACGAGCAAAGTGCCCAACGGGTCACTGCATCTGTTGATGTTCCCAAGCTTCCTTGCGGGGAAGCGAGACCAGACGGTATATTAAACCATCTGAGCGTCCGTTTTCCTTCCCTCTGGACGAAGGATTTTCTTTTTTCCCTTAATGAAGATTGTACCGATTAGGACAAAAAGCAACTTTCTTCCACCCTAGCACCCACTGCGCCCAGACGGATCTCATGCAGTCTTTGGCGAAAGAGGGTAAACTCCACTACTTCCTATGTTCAAAGTGCTGCAGGTGGCTCGTAATAACAAGCCGCTCTCGTGCCGAGGTGACCGCCGCCTTCGACAAGTCTGGTTCAAATTAGGAGGGCAATATCTTGAGAGATGGGCTGATGCGGGTGTAAATCATTCGGGGATCTTTTTGGAATTGAGCCTCTGGACTTGAAGCCAGTGTCGCGTATGACTCGAGACTGGGTTTTTACATTGCTCATCTTTTAGTTGATACTTGTTTGAATCGGTTTGCTCACGAGATAAGGAAGTCGATGGGTGGGCCTGGGTGTAATACAATATATTAGCGGGTTCCAAGTGATATTTGTCGTCGTGTCGGGTCCTTTAATCCCGGGCGCACGTCCAGGCTGGATGCCGAACCGACGTCGGGAGTCGGTTGCAGTTTGCATTGTTGTCGGCCCATCGAGAATAGCTTGAGAGCAAAAAGGAAACACAGCGACGACTTCGTCCTTCGTATTTGTTTTGACAACCACGGATGTTTATTTATTAGACAAAAACAACTTGAACTAGACATTCAGCTCCGAGAGATCAAAACAGAGGCCGCCATTGTGGCCGGTGGACCTCAACTTGCAGAACCAGTCAAGAAAGACCATGGGGATGTGTTGTTTGACCTATTTTGTAGACGTGAGTCCTCTTTCGACTTGGTCTGCTTTGGAAGTATTGCGGTAGTGCCGATCTCGTCAAGTTACTGATAGATTGCCTGTTCATAGGGAATCTGGCAAGCTGAACTCTAGGCAAATATATCGTCATTATACAGCAGCTTTACCTTAATGCGGTATGTCTAGTGATGCGGGCAAGCTTTGCCACGTCTATTCCTGTCCTGGGAGGGAGGACCGCGGTGTATCTTGACTGGGCTGAGACGGTAGCCCTGTAGATCTAGACTACTACGAAGTAGGATCGAGATACTCTTTTGAGGGAGCTCCAAGTACTTCGTGCTTTGAGTTTGGGTCAATGATTTTTGGCATAAATACTTTGCTGCTCTTCTTGTGACACGGGCGCTTCGGTGACGAAGTAAATAATGGTGAGACCGGTTGTACTTGGCGATTGATGCGACGACCACTGCACGTGCATTCGAATATTGTCGTGTGTGTCCATGGCTGCGAGCAAAAGTAGGAGGCACATCTTGAAACTGCTGAATACCTCGTTCAAAGTCGTATCTCGACTTCGTCTGTATCAATTGATGAAAAAAAGATTGTACCGAAACTCGCGGAATCAGGTAAACTACATCAAGGAACAGGGGAGAGCTGGAAACATGGGAGGATCATGGATGGACGGCGTCCGCCATCATCCCTGCAGAAGCAACTCTGTCCCGCCTTATCCTGGTAAAAGCCCTCCAGCAATTTTCAAGGATCTTGTGTCGATTTGCATGGTTCTCGGTCGGAGGAGGAATTTGTCTCCGCGAGTATTTTGTCCGTTCTCGCAAGCTGATAGGCGTTTCGGCGTTCCCACCCTCGACTAAGACGAACAGGGCAGGGCATGTCCTTTTTATTCTCGTCTGAGTTGCAGTTGTCTCTCATTAATCCCCCTCTCATCTTGGATCCTGTTCGGTAATAAGTCTCACAATTTCTCATGGAGAATAATGCCGATCACGTATCCTTGCAGACTGTATCTCTGGTTTCTGATATGCCCCAGTACCGCTGTGTTCGATACACTACTCCCTATGCAGGAATCTCGTTCCCCACAGGTTTTGTTCTAACCAGCGGAAGTGGGTTTCGCTTTTAATGCTTGATCGAGAACTGCTGTGTTAGTGTGCTGGGACTCTGGGAGTTACGTACGAAGTCGGATGTCTCTTATGCGTGAGTACTAAGTAAAGATAGTGTGTACATTGCTTCGCCGATTGCCCCAGACAGGTCGAATATTCATCTACTTCCTCTTGTGGTGTACGAAGGAGCCGAAGAGTCGGAGGTCGGTAGTTCAGAATTCCCCACGACTGGTTGTCTTGGCCTCAAATGGCATGTGGAACGCAGCGCGTAAGGAGTCCTCCACTCTTTCGTACTTCGTAATAATAACCTATCCACGCACAGATACGAGCCTGTCCTTCCTTGGGTGGGATTGGAACGACGCCTCTCTCATCTTCAGAGCCAATTCGGTGGATCCGTGGAAATGGGCATCTGACACAGCAACTGCAGGACCCCAGACGAAGAGCCAAAGAAGGTTGAAATGTCAAATTGCAAAGTGTCGAAGCGTCTTCAGTGCCTTGTGCCCTGACTCTTCGGTCTCCTTGTGGCTTTTTTTTTTCTTCTTCTCCACAGCTTGGCTGAGTCTCTTCTGCTCACAAGGACAGACTCTGCGAGACTGTCCCAAGACAACCTCGGCGGTTGCGTACGATTTGCTCTGGTCGACGTTATTCTGCTGTATGAAGCAGTGTAATATACTTCTTTGCATGCCTGCGACACTCTCGCAGACCATCCCCTTAACAGCTGGCCTGCATGAGTACATAAATGTTGATCAAATGATGAGTATCAGATTCATCCTGATCTCACTCTCTACGAAGCAGACAAAACGTAGGGGCCAATGGATAATAGCACAAAATCGTATTGATCTTGCAATCGACGCCTGTGTGCTAAACAATTCCTCTGTCACTTGACACGCCTGGAAATGCTAGTACCCACCTTAGTGCCTTTAGAGGCTTGGACTCTCTTTACCAGTACCCTGACGCAATCTGTCTCGACGCGACACAGCTTCAGGCAGTAAGCCGTCCCAACCGACTCGTAGCGAGCTAGCCTGTCCCTGTCTGGACATATTCTAGAGTGTCCACTAAGCTCCAAAGGAATGAAGAATGATTGGAGATTAGAAAACCTTGGGGGCTAAAGACAACGGAGGTTTAAGTCTAACCCTTGGCGGGGCCGAGATTCAGAGGAATCAGGGCAATTAATCCAGGACACCGGCGAGACTTGGATGAGCTCAACGGCACAATGAACGACCCGAGTCGGATATAGTGGGCATCGATTGCTCAATGTGCTCAATGCACCCACGAAAGCCCTTTGTTCTCTATCCTCGGTCGTATCCCATTTGACACCTAGTCGCGAGATTTGCATGTTTGTCTTCTGCAGAGTCTTTTCTTTTTGTGCAGGCTAGTGGTCTACTAACCATTTGATGGCTCCATGAGGCGAGAGACCCCAATCTTAACAGGATTGACTTTGTCCCCTCTCATCAGGTAATTTGGCGCGTTACACGGGCTGACAGGGCTAGATGCATTGATCGGACCAAGTAAAATTGGAGTAAAATTGAAAGTGCTTCTGATTGATCCACTACAAATGCGCCAGGCTCACAATCGTAGGGAGTGTGCAGGTCTGGATGCACTGCATCGATGACGGTGCGCGCCCCTCGTAACTGCGCAGGTACTGGGCACGAGGGTCTGGCTCAAATGCTCCGTCCAATGTCCTGGGCAAAGTCCCGCTCAGTCTCTGGTTCAGGGCACTGACTGAAACGACCAACCCACATGGCCTGACCAACAGAGCTCTTGGACGGTGCGTGCTTGTCTCTCAAAAGTACATTTGCTGTGCAGTACTGCTACTCGACCTTGCCTCATCTTCCACAGCTGCTTGTTGACCTGAACATAGTCGATATACATCAATTGATTCAATCCATCATTATCACCATTAGGATTCATATCCCCAATCGATGCGCTGGCCCTGGATGGAATGCCACTAAAAACTCGCGTACCTCGTACTCCGTATGAGTTGAAGATCGTATGTAGTATTTTTGTCGATTTGCTCCGTCCAGTGCCGTCAAGCCACCGACCAATTTTACCGTGTTCCTCGAGTTCCATGAGAGGCTCGTTCCTTCCTCCTCCCCTCAACTCAACCTAATAATTACTGCGTACACCCACTCACACGCCCCCCCTCCCCCTTCCTGCCAAAATACCCAGACCGGGACGGTACCGCACAACATCAACATAGCCATACCCAGACTCCAATTGTCAATACTGGTACTCATACCGTACAATTGTACCAGGCCAGATACTGCATACAATTGTACCTTCACACAAGCAGTAATTTGACATCGATACTTGCGACTCGTACATCTGCCTCCAACCGTGTTTCCCTCATCCGCTCGGTCCTTCCAAGAATTTTGTTATTCCTCTTCGTTTCTTATATACACTTTTCTACTTTTTCTCCATCCACCTTGTTTTTTCACCTCCTTCCGTTTCTTTCTTCGTTTTCCTCGTTGGGCGAGTGTCTCTTTCCTCGGAGACCAATTCTTTTTTCTTTTCCTTTTCTTCTGGGCCTTCCTCGTTCTTTCCCTATTTCGCCCCAGCTTTGGAGGGATTGGAATTTTGGAAGGGACGGGTCGAGTAAACAACAAACCCAGAAACCCAGGGTGTTTTGCGGCGGTGGTCTTCGATTTCCTCCCCTTGGATCTTCTCCCTCGTCAGCCAGTAGATCCCTCTCCCGAATCCCCAACAGCATCGACAGCCGATCCCGACACGCGAAAATTTCATCTAGGTCTCGGACGTGGGAAATTGACAATGTCCTGAGAACGATGCTTATTCTGCCATCGCATCTGGAGAGAGCCGCCTACCTTCGTCGATCGCTCGCGCACATGGTCCCTTTCCTTTCGCGTCACACCTCCGAGTAGGGCCTCTTCCCTAGAGTGAAGATGCAGGCCATTCCAAGTGTGAGTTCTCCCTGATTTCCTTTCAGATCCCCATTTTCTACCAATTTACGTGCTTGGTTTTGGGAATTATCCGCGCCAGGTCTTGATCTCCAGGGTGGATTCTGTCCATTGCATTTAGTGTCCTTGGCTGGGGACTCAAAACACCCGTCGACTCGGTGGATCATGCTGCTGCCCTAGCATGCAGTGCTTTTTTTTTTCTTCCTTTTTGCCCGGCGCTGCTTTTTTTTTCTCGTCTATTCTGAATCACTCCTCTGGGTCTCTCCTCTTCAGTTCTCCTGGGACTGCTCTCGTCTCAATCCTCTCGAGAAATGAATGCTTGCCTCGCAGTAAATTAGATACCACAAAAGTTTTTGGTTCTTTGCCTGTAGCATTTTATGCCTATCTTGGATCCTCTTCTCCTGCTACCCCCCCGCTTGCCCTATAACTGTCGTCTTGAGCTATTCCTCCTCATTCAAGCTCCAATACAGTCTGTTGACTTCAATTGCTAACTTGGGCCTGCTCCTCCTTGCTTAGCTTGTTGGAACTGGCACTGCTGTCGCTGCTGCGGCCACCGGTTTAGTCTTCAGCCAACCCACCGACTCGAATTCGACCACCGACCAAGCAGTGACGAACAAGAGGAAATCTACATTGGCCGGCGAAGGTCCCGAGTACGCTTACGCCGGTGCTTCTCTTTTCTCGAGACCGGGCACCAGCTCCTACACCCCGGCTTCCGCGGCAGAGGATAAAGCCTACAACACACTCCCCCACCACTTCTCTCTCACCGACTCGTCCTCGAGCGCCCCGCGACCGAGGCAGCCCAATCCTCACTTGACCTCGAAACAAGGACACCTTAGGCGTCTCTCCTTGAACCGGCCGGGGGATTACTCGACCCATCCGATTGCCGAATCTTCTAGAGACTCTATATCTTCCAATGGCTCGTGGATAAAACGGTTTTCCATTCGCCCATCTAGTGTCCGGTCGAGTGTCGGGCCCGATACGCAGTCACTGACCTTCTCTCACGGGTCTTCTGCTCCATTTCTTCCCTCCGACGTCATAACCCCCCTTCCTCCTAATAAGTTGGTGAAGCGTCCGCCCCCACCCTCACACGCCAGCTATAGCGATCCCCAGTCCAGACGCCGTTCCAAGTCACATCTCCCAAGCCTCCGCCGCCCGGCCACGAGCCACCAGAGATCGGCCACCCTGCGACAGTCGAGACAGGGTAACAACGACGTAACCTCTCCGCCGTGCTCGCCTAGGAAGTTCTCTTTCGATCGGCAGTTGCCAGGACTCGATCTCTCTCCGCCGGTTGACCGGGATCATATTCTAACCCACCCGACCCCTGCCCCACGTGGGTGGATCTCATTCTTCCACTCCCGCCTCGTCAAGGTTGGTGTAAAGGGAATCTCGTCGCGCTCGAACGACGGAGGCCCTTCCACATTGGTGAAGCGGATTTCTCCTAATCATAATAGTCTTCGAAAGCCTGTCTACCTAACTCAACCGGGCGCCATCTCTTCTATTCCCACGCAAAAGCGTGGGCCTGATTGCGCCGAGGAGGAGCAACCAGAGGTAGCTGATGATTCAAACGGCCGATCCACGGATTCCTCGAACTCCACCCCCGAGGATACTCCTTCGAAACGGGCAAAACGTTCCATTTCTATGACATTTTCGTCCCCCGGTAACTGGATTATGCGGTCAGGTAGCATTCGCCGCCCCAAGCGGGGATCGGAGTCGACGAAGCCAGGAGGTAAACGGCATGTTTCTGCACCAGTGTCGACGGAACCTCCCCAGCAAGAGAGGAGCCCTAACGGCAAACTGGCTCGGGCGAATCCTAAGAGCAAGACGACGGACGATGTCATCGACCCGTCAAAACAGACGCTTGCCCAGGTTAGAAACCGAAATACTTCCTCTCCCTTGCCTCCTCTTTCCCGACTGTCGAGTTTCAACATTGACTTGACGAAGCTGAGTGCCGCTTCGGGTGCTCCCTCGCCCGTAGGCGCCATTTCGCCCACTGTCCGATCCCATCAACCGTCTGGAAGTTCTCGTGCCTCGAGCTCCATGGTACCTCCAGGCTTGTCTCGGACTCATCGATCGCCAACTCTGACAAGTTCCGACTTTGACGGCAGAGATTTTACGTCCGGTGACGATGATGACACGGACTTCAAGAGTGATACGATCTTTGACTCGATAAGGACCGTGGCTTCCGGTCGCGTACGCTCTGCCGAGACGCCTCTCGAGTCGATGTTTGATGAATCGCCACCAAGCACTGCTGGACACACGAAGGCTAAGCGATTGTCGATACAAGAGGTCCTGATTCGAAACTGGGATGGGGAGCACGACAGGATTATGGAAGAGGATGACGAAGGTGCCCTGACACCCGTCCGCCTTACCCATAATATTAGCGGCCTCCAGGAGCTAGCACCGATTGTCAGGAATGATAGGTTTACCCTGGGAGCCAGCACCAACCATTACTCACTCCCGAACAAGGATTTTGGTCGTCTATCCCTCGACGATGATGACGAAGACTGGACCAGGGACGACTACATGGACCAAGATGATGATGTCCTCAGTAGCCGGTTGTCTCCACCATCGAAGAACAGCGTGGTGAATGCGAGAAATATCAACCCCAATCTTCGGGTAGCGCTTGCGTCTATTAGCGGCAATCGACACTCGGAAGCAAGGAACTCGATAATGACAGAGCGGCCTCTCAGCAACCTCTTTGATTGGAGCGAGCCAGTAGTCCATGAGAAGCAGGATGGCGACGGCCAATCTCAGCGGCCCAAGACTGTCCATGGTAAGCAGGACATTGACATTAGGGGTGGCAGGGCCGTCACTAGGAGAGGCCCCATTGCGGCCCATGTTAGGAGCCAGAGCGTCCCCATTGTCCACGACCAGATCGAAAACCAGAAGACACCATCGAGTACTAAATTTGGGACTTGGGGCCTGGGTAGCAAGGGTGTCAGTGAAGATTGGGGTGACGACTTTGAGTTTGAAGAGTCCCCTACCGAGTTGACTACAGGCAAGGATTCGTGCAGAAGCTTCGTCGTCCCGGAACCGATCCAAGCATCGCAATCCAGCGTCAAGGCTCACTCTGGCCAGATCCGAGAACTCTCGCTTCTAGTTAATGACCTTAAGCGACTCTGCCGGCACGGGCGTGATATGGACATGCTCGGGGGCTCACACGCCAGTCTCTGGAAGGAAGCAGAGGGCATCATCGCGTTGGCCTCACCAGACGAGGATGAACCCACGGAGGGTACACAAACCGCTTCCTCGTCCCCGCCAACAGAGATCCCATGCAACATTAGCGATAGGGTCAACGACGACGGGTTTGACGCCGCCTCGTTAAACTTTTCAGACATTAGTATGTCAAAGACGACGGTGGTACGCTCGCGTCATTCGATCCGACGAAGGTCGGTCATCCCCGATGATGACATCTTTGGCGGCGGTGGCGGCAGTTGGCCCCTGTCCGACGATAGTTCTCTCCCCGACGCTCCACGGACACCCGAGAATAGGGCTACGCGCAGTACCGATGATGTTTCCGGGATCGTCAAGACGGTCATGGATGCCATGCAGCAACGATCAGTTTCGACGCCGGTTCGCGGACAAGCGAACAACAAAGTGCACTTCGATACGGGAAGTCTCAAGGCTCTTGTTAAGCGAGCTGGCGACCTTCGTGACCTGCTCTCTGAGTTAGTTCGCAGGGCAGATCCCATTGCGCCTAGCCCTGCTCGTACCCCTCGCCACGACGGCAGCCCGGCGTTTACTCGAGTGTTTAATGAACCCCCCTTGAGCCCTTCGCGGCGGTTGCCTCACAGCCGAAGCAATAATTCGGTCCTCAGCCGGACTTCCATGGATACATCGTCCTCGACGACCGTGGGTCCAAAACGCATGCAGGTGATGACTGTCAGCTAGATTTCCTCTAATGAGTTTTGTTTTCTTTTCCTCTTTTGGCGCAAGAGTTACACTTGAAGATGATTTTTATGAATGACTAAAAATGCAATCTCTTTCCCTCTTGTATGTCTCACGACTTTGGGAGGATGCCAAAATGGAGATTCGCAAGGCCAGCACACTTTGCTATGTGCCAGCCATGTACATGTACGACTATGAGAACGGCTTGGGGTGTGTGAGTCTTCATTGGTGTTGGGTTTTATTTCTTTATTTTCCTTTGTCCTCTACATTTCCTCTGTCATTGGGAGTTGTTACACATTCCAACACATTGCATCTATGTGCATAGCGATGGCCTACGGATTGGGTTGTCTTTGAAGTTTTTTCTTTTCTTTTTCTCTTTTTTTCCTTTTTCTTTTTCTTTTTCTAGGTGTTTTTACTCATTATGTTTATAATGTACCAGCATACGCATAAACGATGGTCATGCCGTTTTTACGGACTTGAGATGACGAATAAAAAAAAGGAGGATTTGGTTCTGAGATGTTCTCTGTTCTCTCGGTCTCTTTAATGTGTTTCATGTTTCTAATGTGTCGACTGCCTTCATCTTCATCGACTCTTGCCGGCTGATTCTTATGGGTCAGGCGGGGGTGTGATTTTTGGAAGTGTCTCTTAGTTTTGCATTGGGCATTTGCCAGATAGACGAGGTCCGGGAGGAGTCGGGTTATGAGACTATCATCATCAGTCTTCGGGCTCTTTCTCATGGTCCGGGTGATGTGATTTCTTTTCTTACTCTCCTTTGTTTGGGGCTTAGAGTCGAAAAGGTTAGGCGCGAAATATACAGCGAATATAATGAGGATTCGGCGTCACGATAGCAGATCGATTTCGTGTACTCTTGACTTTCAATTGTGTTACGGAACAAGGGCAGTGTAATGATGCCCACCAAAAGAGCCATCTTGAAATCTACACACGTTGGAACCGATAATCATATGGGCGATGAACACTAGGACCTCATTTTTGGTAAAGAAAATCAAGGGGGTATCTATCAATCAAAACCCAACGCCGACTTCGCCGACTTTCTCTCAAAACTCCAGTTAACCCTAGCTCTACAAAACAAGCGACCTCAACACCTCCCTCGCAGCCTCCAAATCCCTACTCATAACATACGAAACCCACATATTAAACGCAGCAGCCATCTTCACCACCCTACCCCCATCATGCTGACTCCTCCCCACCTCCCCATCACCTCCCTCGTCGAGCATCTCAGCGCCCGTCCGCGGCGCGAGGACCTCGAGCGGCACCCTCCGATAGTAATCGAGAGCGAGGTGCTGGAGACCGAGGAGCTGGAAAGTCCTGCCGAGGCCGTAGTTTGCCTCGTCGGAGCGGTGCGGGCCGAGGCTAGAGTAGTAGTCTAGGAGGAAGGCGAGGCCTTGGAGGATGAGGTATTGGCGGTTTACGGCCTGGCGTTTTAGGCCGTAGTGGATGTAGCCTAGGCCTAGGCTTAGGTTTATGACGGGGTTGGAGGGGTCGAGGGAGCGGGCGCGGAGGAAGTAGTCTTTTTTTTAAGATTGATTAGCTGAAATCGCGTAAAAGGGGAAAGAGAAAAAGAAGGAGGAGAGGGAGAGAAAAACTTACGGATGGCGTAGACGTAGCTCGTAGACGTAAAAAGAATATGCCCATAAAGCATCAACGGACTCACATCAAGATGCGTATGCCCGGAAGCGCCCGCCGGCGCGTTCCCCGAGGCCGTGACGGCGGCGTCCATGGCCTTGATCTGGCGGAGGATGAACTTTTGCGCGGGGCCAGAGCTGTACCACGAGATGGAGCTCTGGCAGAGTCTACAGAGGAGGGAGAATAGGCGGAAGGAGTCGGAGGAGAGGACGTGGTCGCGCATGATTTGGCGGGAAATGGAGACGCAGGTTTCTTCGTCGCCGGCGTAGATGGCGCACGCTGGTGTTGTTAGCTTGGGGGAAAAGAGACGTTGGCAACCAGCGACTAGGATATAAGAAAAAAACTTACTGCCCCAAGTGATGTAGATGAAAAAGACATTGTCCTCCGACACCGTAAAGACCGTAGAGTCCTTGGCCGCCTCACACACCCGGTACGACTCCTCATACTGCCCCGTCGCCGCAAGACTAAGCGCATAGTCGAGGAACAAATCAAGCCAGTTCCCAAAGGAAATACCCTGGTACTCTTTAAAGTTTGTGTCGCGGAGACCTCCATCCTGGGTGTCAGGTGCTTGAGGTACGATAATCGCTGAGAAAGAAAACAGAGTTAGCAATTTGACCCCCATGTAGAATCAGGCTTCAAAGGAGTAGTCCTCTTCCTTACCTTTTGACAAGCGCTCCGCAATCACATCCAGATTCGACAGCTGCCCAGCCTCACGCTGCTGCAAAGTAGCATTAGTCCGCCCCAAGAACTTGAGGTACTTATCCCAAGAGTAAAACTTGCGGTAGGACCTAAAATCGTCAATGAGCTCCTTCGCAGCCGCCATCCACGCGGGCACGAGGTCCTCGTTCCCTTCACGGATCTTGGCCTTCAGGTCTTGTACTGTGAGATACTGCGTCGATAGCCGTTGCGCCCTTTCCATCTCCTCCCGGCGCCTCATGTCCGGATCGACCAGCCTCTTGGGACGGTATCGCGTAGGAATGACGCCGGACGGCTTGGCCTTGAACCGGACGGAGGCGCCCTTGGGGCGGTGCAGGTAGTACGACCTCCGCGAGAGCGGGACAGGCTTCAACTTGTCCCTGTCAGCGCCAGCACCACCGGCTAGAGCGGCTTGCGTCTCCTGCAGGGTCATGGCCTCGTTGACCAAAATTAATGCCTCCTCGTCTTCGTGGGCGGTAGAGTAGAGATTGGCAAGCTCTACACGAGCATCGATATTGTCAACATCGGCCTCGATCGCAGCAAGAAAACACTCCTCGGCAGCCGATGACTCTCCCTTTAGAAGGTGGCATCGTCCCAGCTGGAGGAGGATCAGGGCATCCGGCTCGTCGGGGAGGCTACGGAGGAACTGGTAGTATGCTTGGGCTTCGGCTATAAGCTCGTGTTCAAAGAGCTGGCCTGCGAGGTCTCGGATTAAGAATGGAAAGGCGGCCATGTCGGCCACCATGTCCGCTCGGGATGGATCTAGGTACTTCAGGTGATGCTATTTTGGTGACGGTTAGCAAGCAGAATGGATATATAATGCTAATACCGCATCGAGGTTCGGGTTCTGTACTTACCAAGGCCTCTGCAAAGTCCTCGACCGAAAGACGATAAATAGCCAGACGCACGCGCAAATCTCTCGGCAGCCCAATTCCATACGCCATAGGATCCGAGTGGGTAGCGGTCGCATACTCAGGAAGCTCCATCCGACGCTCGTCGCCCTCGTCAAACTCCCTATCATCCACCTCCAGCTGATCCCAAAATATGTCCTCCGCGCGACCAAGAAGCCGACGAGACAACGACTTGAGCCTAGCAATCGCATCCCTGTATCGACCGGCATAAGCCAACAACTCGGTATAAATGCCAACGTCATACCAAGTAATCGGCAAGGCATCGACATGCCCAAAATATAAATCATACGCATCAACGGCCGCCGCAGCCGCCGTTGCGACATTCTTCGAATCCATGCACGCCTCCGCCAACTTCCTAATAACCTCCAAATCCAACGGCCTCTGCGCCAACACGGACCTGTAATCAGCAATGGCGAGCGAAATATGGCCCAGCCGATGACAAGCGATGGCCCTCCCCACCCTCGCATCCATGTTCTTCGGATCGGCATTCACGGCAGCCGAATAGCACATCCGCGCCGTATTCAAATCAACGCCGCGATTCTCCTCGGCGACCTCGAGGGCGAAAGAAGCGCACTTAAGCCACTCCTGCACGTCCTTGGGCCGCAAATGCGCCGCGTACACCATGGACATGAGCGCCCTGTCCACCTGACCCTCCTCGCGGAAGATGGACGACAGCGTCGTCCACGCCTGGTGCGTCTCGGCGTTGATGCGGATCACTTCGAAGACGAGGTCTTTGGCCTCTTGGTAGTTGCCCATCATAAAGGCCCTATTGGCCTTGAAGAGCCTCGCCTTGATGTCGCCGCGCGGTTCGACGGCTTTTCGGGGTCCGCGAGGGGCTGAGCGTCCGGCTTGGGGGGATTTGGGGCGTGGGGCTACGCCGTTTTGGGAGGCGAGGAAGGCTCGGACGGAGACGTTGAGCTTTTCGATGTCTTGCTCTAGGTCTTCGACGTCGGAGTCGGCATCTGCGATGTCCCCATCTTGGCTGTTTGGCGTGATAGTTAGTAAAGGGGGGTGTTCTTACGGAAAGCTGGGGAAAAGGCTGTACGTACAGGACGGCATAGTTGACTGGGCTAGGCCCGTCGTGGACGTTTGGATGTCTGCGGAACTCTGGGGCGATATCTTCATCCATGGGCATGAGCCCATAGCTCTGTAGAGACATGTTCGCCATTTTGGTGGCTCGCCTCTGATGAAATTCTACGACAGAGTCTCACAGAGCGTCTCTAACATAGTCAAGTGAGCTAGACTGGCTGTTGGACTGGTGGCAAGGTGAAGAAGAGAGTGAGAGTGAAGTGATCGAGAGCTTAATCCTGGAAACTCGCAGTGGGAATCTATACGAGCTGTATGAAGAGCCTTGTTGGATACCGATGGCCTTTTCGATATTGGCGCTAGGCTTAATCTGGATCCGATTCAAGGTTGTGTTTGCCTCCTCCGCCATCGAAGC
Source organism: Scedosporium minutisporum (assembly GCA_034774675.1). Classification (NCBI taxonomy): domain Eukaryota; kingdom Fungi; phylum Ascomycota; class Sordariomycetes; order Microascales; family Microascaceae; genus Scedosporium; species Scedosporium minutisporum. The sequence continues at coordinate 30,207 of SJVG01000298.1, forward strand.
TTGAACAATATGAAGTCAAGTACTTTGAGGTTGGCGACAGTGGAAAAGGATGACTAAGCAACCGACGTCAATATCTCGATGTCCGAAGCCAACAGGAGAAGAAACATCAGAGAGCACATGCCTATCATCGAAAGCCCATGAAACGGGTAAAACTCCAACTCGATCCAAAAGCCAAGGGATTCGAGTCGAAGATATTCCTTCACCAGCCATATTTACAAGGCCAGAATGTATAAGTTGTGTTGATACGCCCTACACTGCATCTCCACTCAACATCCACCCGGAGCTCATGCATCTCTCCATGTCGATCATTTAAACATCAATTTCTTCTATTATTACCTCAATCCTAGACACCAAGATGAATGTACCTAGGGAAAACCTGAAAACGCCTGGTAGGCATTCAGTAGACAATAACACTTCCGAGAAACCAGAACTGATTTTGGGGCAGTATTGTAAAAAGAAAGCATCAATGATCCGATACTCCGTCCACATGTTCCTCCACATCCTAGTTGAAATGAAATCCTAGAAAGAATCCTTCTGTTTTGGATGGGTATGATTTGTGTTTTTTTCTCCTTTTTTCATTTTTTTTGTTTGATCGAGGGCAGAAATATCCCTTGGCCACCATATATACCCTTTACCACCTTTAGGAGCCTGGACAAAGGGCCCAACATCGAAGTTGTGTGTGAATGTGAATATGAATGCATGAGTGCTGTGGTGTGTGTTTGTGTAGTTGTGATTGTGTACAAGATCCCCTAAGTGGAAAAAAAAAAACTCAATGGTATCTAAGGGCCATGTTGCAGCATTCTCCTTGTCTGCTGGATATCATACAACATCCCATAGAGAACATAACACATCATCATCAAACCAGTTATCCGATCCTGCCCTCAGCCTTTGCATCTGTAATCATCGTAGTTGGTTAGCATTATCATTTGTCCCTGTTGTCATTGTATAATATAATATTCATCACAAAAGCAAAAGGTGGAAAAGAGAGTACGAACCCTTAACCTGCTCAAACACCTTGAGCATCTTCCTTCGCGCACCCAGCGCATTCACACCACGATCCTCAAGAGCCTTATCATCAAGCTCAATCAACTCAGTCCACTTCATATCCTTCAAGTTATCAGTGTACTTGTGGAGACGAAGGCTGCGAAGCCAAGCGGGGATATCCTGGAGAAGCGAAGGGTCGGTAGGGTCCTCCGGCGGCTTCGAGTTTCCTCGTCGACCTCGGGGCGACCTACCGCGCACCATATCGGAGTGGTCCGAGAGATAACCTTCGTGTAGACCAATTCCTAGCTGACCGAGGCTTACGGGAGGAATTGCATTGCCCAACAGCTGGGTACCGTCGTAGGCGCTGAGGAAGCCATTGTTGCGCGGAGAGGTGAAGGGAACACCGGCGCTGGGGAATGCAGTGCCCTGCATGGCAATTCCGGGGGAGCTAGGACGAGAGCGCTGTCCAAACGATAGACCCTGCTGAGTCTGGAGCGCAATCATATGCTCGCGGCTCACCACCTGACCGTGCTCGTTAATCATAACCACGTTAGCACTAGGTAGGCCGACACCCTGGGGGTTGGGGTTCAAGCCGGGAGGATTGCTCGGGCCCTGCATGTCGTTAGGTCTATTCTTGCGATACTTTCGGACGTCGTCGAGAGCGAAGCGGTTGTTCACAGTAGAAAGAGCCGCAAGCTTCATCGCCGTCGCGTTGGCAACCATGTCCGCCTGCGTGTTGGCTTGCGCGGTGTTGAAGTTAGCCACGAGTGGCGTGTTCACCATGCTAGCCCAGTTACCGCTACCCGCCGTGTAGGGGGACAAGAGAGGCAAGTCAGATGCGGAAACCTCAGGCGCCGTGATCGTGGTGCTCTGGATCGCACTGTTGCTAGAGAGCTGGGGAGGGCGCGGAGATCGAAGTCCAGACGATGGCTGCGGCTGGACAAACTGGCCCATGGGGGGTAGGGATGTAGCAGGCTTCGACTGGCTAGCAGCCTCGTTGCTGATGGGCCAAGGCGAGGATGGGTTTTGAGCTCCCGAGTCCGTCTCAACGGGGCCGGCCACGGTGCTGTTGCGGTTCGAGGCGGGTGGGTTACCGGTCTGCTGAGTAAACTTGGCCTTCTCGGTCGCGATGGCGGCGGCGGCATCGGGGAACATGGCATTGATGGTAGAAGGGTCGAGTCCAGATTGCCTCTTTCCAGCGGCGGCAGTGGGACGGACCATGGAATTTCGAGCCGAGTCAACGCTCAGCTTGCTCATGGCATCGTTCAAGCGATTGGACATGGGATCTATAAGGAAGGTGTGAGGTGTTAGCAAGAATGGATACGAGTAGCTAGTAGGAACAATGTTGTAGGCGGGTGGTAGCAGTAAACTATTCGCAGACTGCAAAAGAAACAAAACTCACCCTTGTCAAAGCTAGTCGGGGACAAGACACCAGACATGGGATGATTCTTTCCCATCTGCTGCAAAACCTGAATGAAGAATCGGATCTGAACCTGCGTAGTCTGCTGCAACAACGCATAGAGGGCAGCAGTCCGCTCAGCCTCGCTCAGGACACGGAACCACTGTTCAATAGCGCTGAGTTCATCCTTGAAGTCCTGATCGAGGGTGGCTGCGGCCATCTCCTCCAAAGTAGTCTCGTATTGGTCGATATCGGCAAGCCACTGCTGCGCAAGCTCTTGCTGGGGGTCGGTTTCTATGTTGGCTTGACCTTGACCGAGCTGGACACGACCGTAGAAGTCGGAAGAGGGTCGGGTGCGGTCAGTCGAAATGTTGGATCCCGTCAGGGCGGCCATGTCTGCGGATGCACGAAGGTGGCTCGAGCCAACAGCACGAGACGAAGGGGGTCGGAGAGAGGAGACAGTGTTCACCTCAGGGGTGCTGTTCCGGTTGCCGGGGATGTGAGCGCCCGACATGTTGAGCATTGCGATTACGACAACGGTGTCAGCTGGCTGTCGAGAGGTGGGTTGGTAAGATTAAAAAGGGCGTGGAGAGAAGGCGTAGAAGGGTGCCAAATGCGTGCTGACCAAGTTCGTCGTGCGAGATGGGAGCTTGGCTAAGGCACAGTGACCCCGAAGCAGAGTCTTGCTAAATCTGGCCCACTTTGGTAATTTTTGGTAGTCGCGGATGACGAGATACGGAATCGACGGATTCGTTTCTTCGACCGAGTGGATGGGGTTTGGTCAGAGATTCCGAGGGCGAGAGAGCGTTCGCCGCCGTATCGAAACTGAGCTGAGTGTGGGGGTACAGGCGAGGACCACTGGGAGGATGACGGATACGATTAAATGCGGGTGGGCAACGCGATTCGGCTCAGGTGATGATTCGAATGGAAGGATTTCCGGACGCGAATTGCTGCCGTCGGAGCAGGTAAAAAGACACCCTCCTTTGAAATGAAGAAAGACGAGGTAGAGGGCAAAGCTGACGGCTTGCCTAGTTTCGCTTCTCGTCGAATGTTCTTGTGTGTGCGTCCCACCGAATTTGGGTTCCGGGTCCAGGGGCAGAAAAGGACGGAGGGTGACTCGAAGGTTTTCGCTATCCGCACTTCTTGCACCAACTAACGAAAGTATCGGAGATAAGGTCGCCTTATAGTGGTCGATAGCGGAAGGGAGGGGGATCGTTAGTCGTAAATACTGAGGTGGATGACAATGATCACAGGCTGAAACAAGGCCGCTGGGAATCCTGCCAGGAGGCACGGAAAATCTCCAAGAGTAGAAACAAGCCGGACCCGCAGGCGGTTGCTGTCAGCAATTCGATGCGACTAAACGAATTTAAATAAACGGACAAAGGTAAACAAAAAGAAGGGGTAAAAGATGACCAGGCCACACCACAGGTTTGGCGGGGGAAAAAAAGTGTGGATTAGGGGAAGGGGGTTAGAAGATGAGAAGGGGAGAAGGTGATAGAGAGGGAGAGAGGTAAGGGATTGGAAGCTCTGGACAAGGGAACAGAGGTTCTCAAGAGAAGGAGAATTTCCGGGTCTGGCTGCTTCCAGGCAGAGGGCGGGAAAACTAAGGTACTAAGGAGTAAAAAGGGAAAAAAATGCTGCTGGGCACGGACAAGGAAGTGATGTTGTAGTGTAGGATTAGAGAGAAACCTGGACAAACAAGGCGAGGAAGAAGTGTAAAGTGAGAAGTACAATGTACCTTGTAGAACGGGTGGTGCGGAAGGGGAGGGAAGGTCCAGTCCAGTCCATCCAACGCCAACAACGATCAATTGATCTCGGACTGTTGATTCGACGAGGGCATTGAGTTCAATGGAAATCAAAGGGAGAGCACAGGTGTATGAATAACCGATCCAGGCCCCAGTGACCGATGAATCACCTCAAAATAGTGGGACGCAGCTTGCATCAGGGGCTCCAGGTCTCTGCAAAGAGAAAGAACATTGGACCCAACAGCCTCCGAATCACCGCCTGTTGGCTCCTTCCCGTCGAGGCCCGCCGTGTACTTCGTATCAAGTAATCAAGTAACCAAGTATCAATGCTCCATGGCTTGGGAGTGTTCCAGCTTCTGTCCTCGAAGAATGGTTGTCTGAAAATAGCTCGGCCCAAACCTATAAGTAGGGCTCCTCGAGGCGTACTCCAATCATTGAATGTTCCCTTCGTCGTCAGCTTGGACCTGAAGCTGCCCTTCTCTACGAAGTAGTCCTCAGCTTCATCATTCGCCTCCCATAACGAGCCAACAGCACCCTCACCAATACCGACGGTCAGATATTGCATCAATGATCACTCTTATCCGTCAAAAGAAGTGAATGGCCTGGCCAATGGCCTGCGCCTGTTTGCTGCCTCTGCCTGGCGTATAAACCACATGTGCAGGTACTCCCGCTCAACCATCAAATACTTCGTCCAGCACGGCATGCATTTAGTTTGATAGATTTCGACTCCTCTTTAATGTCTCGGCGCCTCTCTCCCGCCTGCACGGAACTGGGCTCATAATTAGCACTCCAACGCAGAGCAAGTCGCATAGAACACTTGCCCGCGTTCTTCTCAGGTGTTCGTGAGACGTGCATGGAGCTGACGTTTTCCCAATATGCAGGATCTGCGGTCTTGCGCACTGTGATTCTCCCCCCCCTGGACTCGCGTAGAATTTGTCCCTTATAACAATTGCATTTTCTTCCCTGTTTCTATTTCTGTGGCTGCGCTCGTCCTGATGCGTTTGAAGATGGTTTCTTGAAAACGCTTGTTGTCACGGTGCAGATCTTTGGTCCCTTTCTCGTCCCATATTTCCTTGCTTCAGAAAACAAATGTACATCCGGGAACTAAGAAAAGTTGCTCGGCACTTGGTACATCAGGTACCTGGATTTGGATTTGGAAGCGGTCGCGGGATACGAAACACTACAAATATCTAAGTGTCGGTGCTTACTTTTTTGCAGCTGGTCTCTCCCTCACTGAGCTATTACTGGGGAATAGAACTAAGTTGGATAGATTTGGTGCATTTGAGTGCGGCTCTTTACGAACTAAGTTGGTGCCTCCCTCATATTAGGTCTTACTGGTGTGGCACTTATAGATTAAGGGGTTGCGCCAGGGAAGTCCTGACCTCGCGTTTTACTTGGTGCCCCAATGGACGCTTGTTACGAAGTACTCGAGAATCGATTTATTGCCCAGTTACAGCAGATGCAATCCTTCGGGGGCCGATCCTAAGCCATAAAGCATAAGTGTATCTTAGATGGCGAAACGTGATGACGACTCTCAAGCCAGTTCTCCCCCATCATCTTCCCGCAATCACGAAGACGTACGTCACATAGGGAATGAATTGCCGTGCCCCGGATGATCTTGTTTCAAGCTGAGTAAAAGGTGGAAGACAGGTGCCGCTCCTAGAAGAAGATAATTCGATCTTCCGCTGGCCACTTGTTGTTAACCGCTGTGGCCCTTCTTCTCGAGGTCTAGATCAATACCTCCTGTGGCTTAGACGTGTCGTGTAACAAAGCCATATCGATACACCCTCCGACATCAGAACCGACAACTTCTTAAGCCCCAAACCTCACACATAAAGGAGAGAGACGCATCAAACACAAACAAGAGCCGCACCTCTGCTGGGAAAGAGACCGGTCGGAATCTATAATGTATTGGACAGACCGCCGAGACGGCCATGGTATATTTCTGGCTCCCGCCTAGAGCTCATTCCTCGTATCTAAGAAGTGGTACGTTGGATATGGCCCCGACCTTGGCCTTCCCTTTCCCATTTCGTCCAGCCCCATTTGCGCCTGTGAAATTTCTCCTTATGCAGCCCCTTTCTCAAGAAAGTACGTTCGTCTCGAAAGTTTTTTGGTTGGGATTTTTTTTGGGTTGGTAAAAAAGACAAATGCCAGCGGTGTTCGTGCGGATTTTAAATTTCTTTTCATTTTCTTGTCGGTGGTTGGATCGCATTACGCCGTCGTCCTCTTGCCCTCCCTGAGCTCCTTCTTTGGGGTTGTTAGTAAAACAAAACTTCCTCGTTCAATACTTGTTGTACTTCTCCTGGGAAATCCAGGGATTGGTGTCGGGAGGGACGCTGCCATACCAGAGCCTTCATGGTGCCGTGAAGAGCGTGACGATGGTTACGTCGGAACTTGGGGTCGACACCCTTGAGCGAGGGGTACCTCTGAGTCTTAGGCTTCTTGATACTGTAGAAAGTGACAAAACGTCAGCCCGCCATCATCCTCTTTCCTATTTCTAGCTCCTTGCGCCATTCGCTAGAGTGCGCAGATATGGATCTTTGCGGAATCTCAAATCGACATACCCGTTACGGTGAGCCTTCTTCGACTGGTTGTGCTGGGACGAGTTCTTGGATTCTATTCAAGCCACATGTGTAAGTATGCCGGCACGAAAAGTTCGAAACTGTTTCTCGGGGTGTATCTCTTCGGGAAAACCACTCACTCGCCATTGTGAGAGATTGTGATGGTGTCCTTGGGGCGTAAAGACCGTGGATTTGTCGATGATGAGATTGGACGTTGAAGGTAGTGAAATCCGAGCTGGGCAAGGGAATTCGGAAAGATGAGGGTGTGTGGCCGGAATTTTTCCCACATTGCCCTAACACGAAGGCGCGGGGTGCAATAACATGCAACTGTGAACAGCTGCCAATATTTCACCCAGAATCTCAGACCACGTGATTTTCGAGGAGGAAGAGGGAGAGGAACGGGCAGACTTCGGGCATCTCATTGATCCAAACCATTTGCCGTCGCAAGATGACCAGCGAAGTGATGGCCTTCGACTGAACAATTCCGGATGAAGAACTTTGGAGAAGACACATAAATTTTTTTTTCAGAGATTTCAGTCTATATTCACTACATAACAGAAACTGCGCAAAAACCAATCCATATATAATAAATGCAGAAGGACAAATGTTTTTTTTGAAAAACCAACGTCTAACCTCCAGTCATATACGAAACCTTCCTCCTTCATTGGTCGTACAGTAGGGTCTGGCCGTTACTCATGGCGTCAGTGGTCCTTGAGGTCCACCGAAAGGCTCTTTCGTGGGGTGGATACCGAAGAGGGAGCCAACTTCCAAGTCAACAGGGTGCGCGCCTTGGTCCGTTGTAGCAGGCACGCATCACTTTATCGTTTCTAAGGGTATCGAGAGCATGTACGGAGTTTACCGGTACAGCGACTTATGAAACAACTTTCCTCAAGACAACACCCTCGGCGCCCTCTAACCTCCTGGTGCGAAGAGACTTGAGGTATCGGAACAAGAGGATAAACAGAAGCTCCATCCTAAAACCGGTTGTTAATATAGAACCGAATTAAAAATAAACATGGGGGCGATCGGGGGAAGTAGTAGACGAACCTCTCCTTTGTCATCATGAGAATACCCTGTACAATCAGACCCTTGAAAATCTGAGGGCCGATACCCTTGAACAGACCGAGGGGGCCCTCGTTGTCAACGATGAACTTCATAACCTCACCGAAGCTCTTGAAGGGCTTGCCGTTGCGCGACTTCGGGGGCTTCGACTGGAGGCCGACCTTGGCAACGATAAGAGGCTGGGTAGCGATCGTGGCGAGGGCCTTGGACATGGCGCCGAGGCCTATGACGAAATGTTAGCCGGCTAAGAAAAGAGAAAGGAAATTTTTATACGGTGGGGAAAGCAACATACAGAAAATCTCCCAGGGCTTAAGAGAAGTACGGCCAGGGAACAGGACGACCTTTAGCCTCTCATAGGCACCGTAAGTGATGGCGGGATTGACGACGAGCACCAAGCTAGCCTTCAAGCCCCTCCAGAGTCCGCTGATACCGTCGGGTCCGTCGACAACCTCCTTCGCGGTCTCGAACATGCCCTTCCTCTCATCCTTGCGCTGGGTCTGCTGGCGGGTGGTGACGACGGCAACAGGAATGGTGAAGATCTGAGCAATGGCTCCGGCGACGGCACCAAGACTAAGCTCGGCGAGGGTCGAGGGCGGCACGGAAGCGCGGCCCGACTTGAGGTAGAGCGTCCTCACGATGGAGTACCAGTAGAAGTAGGCGAAGTTGGTGGAGGCGACTCCGATGAGGGCGCCAGCAATGCCGGCGTAGAGACCGGAAACGCCGTCGTCGGCTACGATACGGGTGATGGCGTCCCAGCTGCCCTTGTAATGGGGCTCATCGTCCTTGCTCGCCTCGCCATTCTCGGTCTTCTTCTCCTTGCCAGGGTTTACTTGCACTTGAAGCCTCGTCTTTACACTAAAAGCGCAGGTGTGAGTCGACGAAGGTGGGAGAGATGGCGCAATTGAGAGCCTTCCTCCGAAGCTCGGCAATGAAGGGACTTACATGTCAAGAGGGTAAACCAGGGCATTTGCGAGGACCGCGCCGGTCGCACCGGCAGCAGCGCGTCCCCAGGGGGAGATGAGATCCTGCTTCGACTGGACAGCCATTGTGAGGAGGAGAGAAGGAGGAGGGGTTGGCCCCGAAAAAAAAGTGAGTGAGACGCTGAGGCTCTGTTTGTAGGATGCGGTAGAAGAAGAATTGCCGTCGGTGCTAATGCGTGCACGTGCAGCGGATTAAATTGATCGGCCTTGAGCAGCGGATAAGAATAAGACACGGCTCTTCTCCTTTGTACGAAAAACTTATCTACACCAGAACACACAAATTTGGGAGCAATTGGGAGAATACGAAAAGTAGGGGACCTGAAGAACTGGAGATTGGAGATGGGGAGAAAAGAGGTTAACGAAGATAATGATACCCCAACTCCAATATTAAAAAAGAGGGCCACCTCCAAGGTTTCCCGAGGCCCCTTGAGAGTTTATGGGAGGGACCAAGCTAAGAAACTGGGGAAAAGGAACAAGACTATCACCCATTCGACGTAACCGGGCGCCGAACCTCGGTCCCCGCAAGGTGCGCCCAGCGTTGCACGTTGAAAAAGGCTGGCAGTGTCGGCTAATGCGTCATCGGGACAATTGTCTCATCGGTAGCGCACAAGATAGCGCACAGGATAACGCACAGGGAAAGCCGTGGGACAGTGGGACACACAGAGAAGAACACAGCGAAATGCACGGGCCAAACAGACACGGAGCACAGTCCATTAACGTACGTTTTTTCCTAATCGGGGATGCATTAAATACCGGGGTGCGCCCATCCGATCTTTCCCATCAACCCGAACGTTGCGCTTATGCGCCTGGCACATGGGAAAATGGAAGTGGCAAGTGCGATCTGCGAACTGCGAATTGCGAATTGTGAAGGGCCCCAAAAACGTGGTGGAAAGACTTCCTTCTTTTGGTCTCCGATGGTCTCCAGTTAAAATTCCAATCCGGCTCAAACTCCGGGATAGACGCACCAAGTACCCGCTTCCGGGGTTGCGCGAAAAAGAAAAGAAAAGAAAGGAAAAAGAGAGGAAAAAGAGAGAAAAAAGAAAAGGAAGGAAGAAGAAAGGCCAGACCGCCACGGCAATCTTGACGATACCCCCC
>SJVG01000299.1:0-39927 GCA_034774675.1 Scedosporium minutisporum
CCGCCGCCTAGTGAGAGGAGGCCGGGGGTTTTGAGGAATTGGGCTGCTTGTTTTAGGACGCAGGGGCGGCGGGCTTTGCATTCTGCGCTGAAGTGGTCTGGATTACGGACAAGGCAGAGATGTGTTAGTGTGAATCGAACGGATCAATACATGAGGATGCGGAGGCGTGGCTTGTAAGTATGAGGATGAGTCTGGGTAAGGGTAAAGTTCTTACTGTCCCATCTTTTGGCCACCGGCATGCCTGGGGTCTACAAACATTGTCAATTTTCTGGAATATATATATTTACTTCGTCGGAGGAATAGTTACCGGCGGTTTCTTGAACATGTCGCTGTCCGAGTAGGCGGCAACGCCGGGAGCATACCTCCCGGCTTTGGCACGTCTCTCATTGGCGTCCTTGATCCTCGATGCGTATGGCTCCATTTTATGGTAAGTATCGAAATGGAAAAAAATGGTTGAAAAAATGGAATTAATAAAAAGACGAATTACGTCACACAGACTATTTCAAGAAGACACAATTGCAAAAGGACGAGTTCCGTCAATTAAGTTCGGGGGCAGATAAGGGGGATCCATTAACCACTTATACCCGCGACCGAAGTGCGTCCAAAGCCGGAGCCGCGACTAAGCCGTGGCCGTAGAGCCGTAGACGGAGCCATCTGATCAACAATTTGCGTGCTTGTATTGACACCACGCCCTTCCGTAACGCCCTTCCGCAGCGCCCTTCCACGGACCTGGACCATTGATCCATCGAGACACCAGTGCCGGCCCAACCGGAACGAGACATGGGATTGACCATGTGGATCCGGCGAGTAAGACCTCCCATTGTCAAATTCGTGGCACCTTGCACGACCCCGGATTTTTCATTCCTTTTTCTTGTGAGACAACGCCGAACCCCCCTGTGTGTACCCATATCCTCCACTTGAGTTTGTGCGGGCTCGAGCCGATTGGATTGGATTGGATTAGCCCTGTAGCGGCATTGACCGGCGACCAGGCCGGGAGGGGAAAGCCGCTCCCTCCATCACTGGCAATTCCAGTTGCCAGTTGGTCCGGGCATCAACAGTGGGCGGGCTTGATTTGGTTGGCGGGGACCCGCTCCTAACCGCTGCACTAACCGCTGCTATCCTACCTTTGCGAACAATAGAGGCATCGTTGCTTTGTCAAAGGCGTTGGTTCTGTTGGTATGGATAAATGCCTTGACTCGGCAATGGGGAACAACGATATCATCGATGGCCGATGGCCTGAACTCTTCCTTGTGTTGTCAACAATTCTTTGTTGTACTTCAAGGTAACAACGAAGGATCCATTGCCTTGATTTGATGCCGAAGCTCGCTTAGTAATCTTGTCACCAACATCAATGATGTAGTCAGTTTGAGGTGAATGTGTACGAAATAGGACTGAGCGCAGAAATACTGACTTGTCGGAGATTGTATGTAGACGTGCGCCATGCGGACTTGCGAAATGGAGAATGCAGCATGCGGAATGCTTGCCTCAGGGTCCAAGTCTGCGGTTCGGCTTAAAGAGGACCGAACTGGCAACGATAGACTATGACCCATCCGCATCCAGACCAAGAACGAGGGAACAGCGACAACCAAACCCGAACCTCGTGGCGTCCATCCATGTGGTTTTCTCCCCATCTCTTGTCCCAATTGGTTTCCTCCCCAAACCGAGGCGTCTCCAGGGCCTCAAAACTGACTCCTCACCGAGGTATGAACCGTCTTTCAGGCATCGCGACACGAAAGTTGGCAGCTATGCAGGACGGATGGGTTCGCCTGCTCCGTACGAGGTAGGACGAGATTTCGGGAGCCAGCAGGATCTGAGAAGCCGTGGCGTTGTTCCCCAAGGAAAGCTCGTGGAGGGCTGAAGTCCCTTCTGTCGGGTGCGGGAACCCTGACTGAAGAAACGAAGCAGAATTCTGGATACGAGTGAAGTTGGGTTTATTTCTTTCCATCTCTTCTTCTTTTCCGGAGCCCACGAAATAAAACTGACCATGCCGCTGGTAAAAAATCTTGCTGAATACAAGTACTGGCCTTCATGGTGGCTACACAAAGCGGCATGGCGCACCTTGGTGTGCTCATTTCCAGTCTGGCTGCATCCGCCTGCAAGCCACAAATGATTCACAGACCTTCTTGGACATCTCGGGCCTAACGAATACACCAGAAGGAAGAATATTGAAACAAACTAATTAGCACACAGCTATCGTTTTCTCAGCATACTACTGAGGAACAAAACTTGCGGTGTGTGTGTCCAAATGGTTTGACGACCCGCATTCGAAGACACACTCTGGATCTTTTCCTTGGTCTTCCTTGATGCCCTCATCATTCCATAGAATTCCATGAGGTGCTTTACTTCTCTTAACAATTCCGTACAGTTGTATTTGTGGCGTCCGAGAATACGAATTTCAGTTTTGGGGGCCAAAGCCTCGAGTTTGACCCTGAAAAGTTCCATTATTCAACAGCAGAATCTCTCTTTTTACTTGGAGGGGTAGATGGGAGGGGAGGAAGGAGGCTGCCACGCGACTGAGCTACCCACATACTCTTGCGAGAGGTGTCCGTCGATCTCAGTCAGGCCGCGGACTGCCACATACGGTAGACTAGAAACGTTGGCAAGTTCGAGTTAGCACTAAATGGTCCTCCGCCTACCATGGAATGGAAAGGCAGACTTGTATGCTCTTGTCTGGCCACAGCTCGTTATCCCTCAGTGGTTTAAACCGGGGGCAAAAAGCAAAGTGCATCCGTTCTCTGCATCTCTGCCCTCGTGTCATACCAGTTCGCCGTTGAACTCCCTAATTCTATAGTGGTTCCCTACGGAATTGTATGGATACCTATCCGAAGGGGTACAGCAGCAGCTAAAATCAGCATCCAAAAAGTAAAATGGAAAAATAAAAATAAAACCAGAAGGAACGAGCTGGGCCGGCGTCACCACCCTACCTCCACACGCAAATCTAGAACGATAAGCGAGAGACTCTTTCATGACAGCATCGCAGATACAGCCTTGACCGACGTGAGAGACCAGAACGGCCAAGCTCCGTCTGGCTGGATTTACCGTTTTATAAAAGACTCGAAACCGTAGAGGCTTGGTTCGCGAACCGGCCTAGGTCGCCTTAAAGATTGCGGCCTCTTGCAGTGCGTAGTGGAGAAAGTAATAAATAGTTAAGCTGTTGCACACATGCACACACACCTCCCCGAGTTGTCGTTTCCCTTTGCTGCCTGGCTTCACGATTTCTCAATTTTTCCTACTTTACCTTACCCTATCTTTACCTTACCTTTACCTTACCTTTACCTGAGGTTACAACTTCCTAAACATGACGGATATGTACATCCTGGCCGGTATTTTGGCCTGCGCATTGCTTACGGCGGCCTGGGCCATCCGCCGCATTCTCTTCTTCGATGATGAATCGACCCGCTTCCTATTGTTCGCAGCCCCATTGTCCACTCGACTCCCATACAATGAAAAGCTGCTAACAAATACTAGCAATCCACACGCTCTTACGGCCCTCTTCGCTCTTTCGACCCTCTTCGCTTGCTTGACAGCATGGCTGTTATGGGCCCGGTGGCGGAGGTCGCGATGGGCCGCGGCCGCAGCTCCCCGCCAGAACCCCCCCGAACCAGAGACGCTAGAACCCCTCCTGCCCACCACTGAGACGCACACCAGGGTAATCGCCACAGACTACGAAACTAACTCCGAGGGCTTCACCACACGTGGCCGGTGCGGCTCGCCTCCAAGACAGACGGATTCGGGCCCTGCCCATTCCCCGGAGCTTCTCGACCACCACAACGATACCGCTGACGCGGTGGCTGGAATAGACGGCGAAAGAACCACGCCAAGCAATGATAGCTGCCTCTCAGATGGCAGCTCTGATGTCCTCGAAGGCGTCACTCCGACAATTGGTATGGCCTGGGATCCCCGAGTGAGGGAGATTCTCCTCGACGGTCGGTCCGAAGAGGAGTTGGAGCGAGATCCAAATCGCGACTGGTAGTGGAAGAACCTTAACGTTATTTAGCGTTTAATCCGCCTAGCCAGCCTAGCTATATTAGCCGCCCAGACGATCAGGTTCCACTGTTCCAGGATCTGGGGTGGTCTAGGAGCCTGGGGTTCTTGCGCCTAGGGTCCAGAGTCCAGGGTCCAGAGTCCGTTCATTGTTCTCTTGGGGGAAAGTCTGTTGTTTGACCCTTTCCTTTCCGAATTTTAGAGCGGGTTAATTAAAAGTGCACCGCAAGGTTATAGAGGGGCTGGATCATGGTTCATTGACCTTACGAAGTACGCCCACTGTTTTGGGTTGTTTTTTGTTCTTTTTCTTTCTTTTCTTTCTATTTACTTTTCAAGATTGCAAGAGGAAATAGGGCAAATTGTACTGATGTAACAGATTGATAGCTGCACCGAGGAGGTTTCCCTAGGCATCTAATAGATTGGAGGATAGATTCATTGATTTCTTTTGATAGATTTTGTTCAACAGACATCCCCCACTAAGAAGCTTCAAGTTCCATGCTGGTTTTTCACATGCAGGTTGCAGAAATCGGTACCAAATCATCATTCACCTGGGTCGAGGGAACCACGCAGCGCCTAGATATAATCTTTTATTGATTCCGCTTTCTTCATCCCAAGATATATTCATAATATGGCATTGCTCACACCCCGAAAATGAGTGTGCTCTTCTGGCTGTAGTAATTTGGGCAAACCCAGCGTAGGCTTCCAAGGTGTCGACGTGTCCAGTCTGTCTATCCCATCCACCAGGCCCTGACGACTGACCTGGCTGCTGCGTGCTGGTCCTGGGCTGCAGTATGCACAGGGCGTTTTCCTTTGAAAAATTTGCCACCCGAGCCGGCACGGCAACTTCCAGGCAGCAGTGTCCATCCCCTGAAATGCGCCCAACCTAGAACTGCTCTTTTCTCTTATTTTCTTTTCTTCCTCTTCTTCCCCCCTCTATCTTTTTTCTCCCTCCTCGTTTTCGTTTCTTTTGTCCGTGGAAAGCATGGAATTGCTATTAGAGACGTTGAGGAAATCGGTAGAAGTTCTGCCGACTGGACTCGTTGACACAAGTCATATCGACGAATATCGCCCTCTGATGCAGGTACAGAGGTACCTGAGAGGCTGAGACATATCTGTTGTCAGACTGGGTTGAGCTCTCGAGGAATTGCCAAATGGGTTACATGAGATGACACTTTATCAATTGATGTGTGCCATAACAGCCAAGGAGGTTTTCGATTGGAGAATGTGGTGCAGCTCTCGAGTTGATGCTGTGTGTGACTGGGGCACCAGACCCTACTCGATGTGAGCTCCTTCGTTACACCTCGCCATGAATTGTCACGGTGGATTCAGCGTGGCTGTAGTATTGGTAGCCTTTGGATTATAATCCACGAGTCACCTCGTTCAACTTCCGGTTCTACACTTAACTGCAAGACTCTAGACAGAGAGATACCCGGGAATGGTGCAGTCATCCCTAACGCTGAACAAGCCAAGCAAGCTTACCGGGCGCCTTTGTCGGGTTACTTCTCTTGTAGCTGGCAGCAACCCGACGATGCACCGAGTCCAGAGTGATCCGGAGTGAGCCTTGGTGAAGGGGAGATGCCTCCATGCGCTTCTCTGCGGCTCAACTTAGGCCAGTGGCTATGCCGCGTGGTGAGGCATGACCCGACCTGTAGGAGACTTAACTGCAAAGCATCAATTCGAAAGTGAAGATCATGGGACTCGCGAATTGCTCCCGGTCAAGAAAAGCCAAGGCCGGCTCGCTAGGAGCAGCGCATTTGTAAATTTGTGGACCACGACTCGATTGGCGTTTACCATGTTAAAGGATCACTGAGCACAAAGGTATGCCTACTTTTTTCATCACGTTCTCGGTATTACATATTACATCAAGGCCCAAGTTAGGGTCTGTCGCTGCCGTTGGCGATGCAGTCTCGATTCTTGTGTCAGGGGACCAAGGAGCTGCCTGTGCTATCGGACCTGCAGAAGCTCCGCCACAAACGGTATCTACATTAGGATTCAAGGCGAACCGAGAATTTCTACTAATGCTCTCCTGCAATGGGAAATGTGAGATGTGGAATGGGTTCCTGAAGAAGATTAATAATATTAAAGCTTATTTCTTCTTCTTCTTTTGGATCTGGGGGAATCAGTTAATATCATCTCTCTCATTTCAACTCTTCACTGCATCCCTCACCTATAGTGGCCGTGGTTGTATCCCCACATACGATCATCCCGGGATTGGTTAATTTGATTGCCTTGATTTCAGGTTTGCTACGTCAGATTCGGTTCCTGGGGCCTGTCGACGTACCGTGCAGTGATGGTATCGTCGGGTCCGCAGCCGGCGATACTGTGATATGACGGAAGAGTGGCACATTTTGGTTATCATGATTTGGTTATATCCGTTTTCGAAAGGAAGTGGGCCAGCCCAAGAACTGCGAGGCTAACAAACACGGAACGCACCGACTGTTTGGGAACTCATATCCTTGTCATTTCCATCCCATGCTGCCACGAGGCTTGTTGGGGGACGGACCCAATGGAGAGTCGGTAGGGACGATCTCTCATTCTAATCTAGGAGCGGACGCAAGCTGCGAGATCATCCAAGATGCGCTGGTCAAAGGAACGCTCGTGCGGAGCAGGCACGGACTTGGCAAGGGCAAGAGCTGTGGTTCGGGCCTTAACCTTGCAGATACCCTCAGAAAAGAACACTCGCGGATTCGAGGATAAGAACGGAGAGAAAGGTAATACTGAGGACACGGATAATGAAAGCCCACTGAGTTCAAGTTCAAGTCCCATGTCCCCATTCCTGGTCAAATGTTTAAGTCCGCTGATGCTGGTGCTCTGTCCTCGGGTTTAAGAGTTCCTGTTCTACACTCGCCAAGAGTCAATTTTATCAGCGCAATGAGGCAGTGCCGGACGATTTGGTGTGACTAGGCCCAAGATTCGGCTGCGTTCCAGGTGGCGTTTGTGAATCCGAAGCTTTGGCGAGAAGGGCCGACATCAGCGAGATCTTGGCGTGTTTCCCTTTTCTTTTCTTCCCTTTTTTGACGTTTTAGGATAATACTCACGTAATTATATGGCGGACTAAGAAGATTGATATGATCAAATGTTGTCGAATATTATCGATAGTGTTTCTTTCGGCTTCGACGTCGTCATCAATTGATCAGCTTTCTTGCACCAGCCACGTCTTTTCTTAGTGCGACGCTTGGTGGTTTAGCGCCCGAACAGGGTAACTGGCTCTGGAACACTACATCTAATGTAGCCCGTGCTGGCTGGCAAGCCAGGCTACTAAGAATAACAGTGCCAACGTGCTATCGACAACTAGTGTCGTGTCCACTATTTTTACGTTCCTGGCTGCCCTTGAAAGCTACAGATTTAGCGGTGGTTGCCACGAGTAATTTTTGAGCCAATTACAGAGCTTCGCCACCGCCAGGAACATCAGGGAAGGAGCTGGACCTGAACTGGTTTGAGGTTATTTTGTCGTCCCAACCACCTCGATCGATCCCCTCCAATCTCCGATTTGATCCCTGTGGAGGGCGCCAAAAACTGGCAACGCCAGCTCATACCCGCATCCAGGATATCCTGATATCTTCGTCATCCGCTTGACCTCTTCGATTCAATTGTTCGTCCCTCGGCCCCACTGCAAGTTGATGTCATCGCCGTGGACGACCTCGTGTCCATGTCCGTACCCCAGTAAATACGAAAGTACTTCGTACTTATAGATCAATTGATCCAGGTGGTTGGGCTCAAATGCTGCGATGCCAATGCTCCTAATGCCAATTCTCCATCTGGTCCTTCCTTAAAGATGCAATCTCGCTCCCATCCACATGAGACATCGATCTTGCTCCCTTGTGACATTTGATCTTAACAATCTTAACACTCTTAACACCGCTTGTATACTAAACTCGTATTTAGACAGATTCTTTCAGTTATCCTATCATACACTCGCCTCGCTGGACTTGGCACCTCGACCTTAACCTCGATCTGCATTCTTGCTGCATTGTGCCGCGTATTGATCCTCCTTGGCTTGATTACCTTTTCCCCCCTTTGTCTATATATTTTGCTGCATTCCGACTTTCCCTTTCCGAGAACATCGCCTGAACGGAATTTGGATCCGCAATCCGCAACCCACAATCCCCTACGAAGCACAAAGCAGATACCAATTGATATCTCCAGCTCACCTTCGCGAGCCCGATTTTCTCGGTCCCTCTCACGCCATCACCACCACCCAATTACTCCCGCACACATAGATTCTACCGGGCTAACATGAGGATATCCAAATTTCTACCCGCCGTACTGACGGCAACCCTCTCCCACACAGTCTTCGCCCAAACATGGTCAGCCTGCAACCCATTAACAAGTAAGCCCCTTCCCTTCGTCCCACCATACCGCGCTCTTCCCCGCTAATCCCTTGCCGCAGCGACCTGCCCCCCGGATACCGCCCTAGGCATGGCGATCCGCGTAGACTTCACAAAGGGCGAAGTAAACTCCTTCGTAGCCTCGGGCTCCCCCACCTACGACGGCGACGGCGTCTCCTTCAGCGTCGCGCGCTCGGGTGATGCACCACAACTTATCTCGACGTTCTACATCATGTTCGGCCGCGTCGAAATCACCATGAAGGCGGCGCCCGGAACCGGCATCGTGAGCTCCGCCGTTCTCCAATCCGACACCCTCGACGAGATCGACCTCGAATGGCTCGGCGTCGACTCCGGCCAAGTCCAGACGAACTACTTCGGAAAGGGTATAGTTGGCAACTACAATAGAGGACAGTTCAACCCGGCCCCGAACAACCAGGCCGACTGGCACACCTACGTCATAGATTGGACCAAGGACCGTATCGTCTGGCTCGTCGACGGCACCGAGATCCGCACCCAGACCGCCGACACCGCCGAGGCGAACCAATATCCCCAGACCCCGATGCAGTTCAAGTTCGGCGCCTGGGCCGGCGGCGACCCGGGAAACGCCCAGGGAACCATCGACTGGGCCGGCGGCCTGACCAACTACGCGAACGGGCCCTTCACCATGCGGGTCCAATCCATCGCCGTCACCGACTACTCCACCGGAAAGGAGTACCGCTACAAGGACAACTCGGGCTCCTGGCAATCCATCGAGGCCGTCGACGGCGAGGTCAACGGGAACATCGGCAACGTCGACATGATCACCGCCACCGCGAGCGCCGCCTCCCCTACGGATGGGAGCTCCGCCCCGCGCGTGCCCCAGGGCGGCATCGGCACCGCTAGCGGCGACGCCACACTGACCCAGACCGGCTGGCCGTGGGTACCTGGCGCTACTCCCGACCAGGGCTCTGTTCCGGACGGCTGGAGGATGACCGAGGAGGGCAAGATTGTCCCGAATGACTCGGCGAGTGTGAGGCCTCCTCTTGTTGCTTTGCTGAGCTCTTTGCTGCTTGGCGCTCTCATCTTTATTGGTCATTCTTCCTAGATTATTACGTTGGCGTGCACTGGTTTTTCTTTTTATTTTATTTTCATTTTTTTTTCTCCTGTTTTTTTTACTTGTCACACGAACTCTGCGTAATGGACGGGAGGCGGCATTATAGACTATCCCTTTTTTCTTTTTATCACGGGGGATACCGATCCCTACGATATTGATACCCACCACAGCGAGGCATATGATAGCGGATAGCGGGATGAAAAACAGTCAATGGGGTCAAAAAGTTGAGAGGGCCGCAGTGATTAGTATCAGAGTACATGATGACGGATTCCCCCGACTCGCTCGGGTGTTTATATTTTCTTACGTCACGAACAAGAGAAAACGTTGCGGCGTTGGAACCATAGAGATCATAGAACGGACAAAAGGATAATGGTTTATCAGTATGAATACTGATCCTTGATTTGTACATCGAACAGCGGCTGCGACACGTACATGCTGGGCTTGAGTAACAATGTAATGACTGGCAAGTTAATGAACGTACCCTTGGTGTTGAAAATGAGGTTCCTGGGTGTTGTAAGGATGCTTCGACGGCTGATCGACAAATGGAGGTTGGTGGTATTGTCTTTTAGATTTATCACCATTCGGGTTGGGACGAGTACAGTTGATCAATATTTCTCTTCAGGCATCCAAGCAATAGAAAACCAAAGGCATATAGTCTTGAAAAAGTCCTTAAAAAAGAAAGTTAAAAACTAAAATCAAATGGATCCAGACGCTCGTCTAATCACTTGCGCGCGTGGACATGGCACGCGTGCTCCTCCCTTTTGATTCTCCTCTCACGCCGAAAAGATTCTTATGCTTTATTCGAACCGCTCCATCCATCGCCCTCTGTTTATGCGCCCCTGAGTTGCCTCTTGCTTTGCTTGCTAATGAAGTTTTGCCGCGAAACCAAGATTCCTTGGTCCTACCGGGATGGCCGACGCTGGTTGGCTGCCATCTATTTACATGGTAATAGGAAATGTCAACAAAAGAAGAAGAAGAAAAGACAAGAAGAAAAAAGAGAGAAAAAGAGACTAAAGCGAATAGAAGCAAAGTGTGGTTGAACTCTCGAAAATACAGTGCTGTTGAGTCGTGGGCAGAAAGAACATCAATACATCTATGTAAAAGACTTCGGAGAGCAGGAAAGGCGTTCGACGGCCCTCGCTTTAGAAGTCCCAGTCATCATCTTCGACGGACTTGATGGCCCAATTAAACTTCTCCCGCAGCGTTTTCGAGAAGAACTTCTCAATAGGAACGTCGAACTTTCTAGCGAAGACGACTGTAAGACGGGGGTCGATGTAATTCTATGAACTATTGTTAGCATCAGGCATGACAGGTAGACATAGAACAGAGAAAAGAGTCACTTACAAGCTTGCTGGTACTAAGGGCAACCTCCTTGTTACCCTCACGATCTTCGGCCTGGAGTCTCAGATTGCTGACTTGAGTGTCGTGCTTGACAATCTGAGCCTCCAGCTTCTCTACCGTCACACCTCGGCCTTCAGCGGCAACCTTCTTCGACTTGTTCTCCTTCTTGAACTTGGCCTGAAGCTCGTTGGCCGCCTTGAGCCGCTCCTTCAGTTCCTTATCCGGGAGGGGCTTCTCTCCCTCGGCGGCACGCTTCTCGTTCTCCTTCTGGAACTTCTTCTGAATGTTCTCACGCTCCTTCTCGACAAGTTGTTCCTGGTGCTCAAGGATCCACTCTTCAGTCAGCTCCGGGTCCATAGCAAACCACTCGGCACCCTTCTTCTTCTTCTGCTTAGAATCAAGGTCCAGGATCATTTGCTTGGCTCGCCACTTCTTGTACAGGTAGGCCTTGATCTTGTCGCCGAGCTTCTCCATCTGCTGCTCGTGGCTGGCTCCCACGGTTCGCTTGTGGTTACAGAGAATAGCCACCTGACGATTGCAGTCGTTGTACAGCTTAACCTTCTCGGCAATGGGTCGGTTATCACCCTTGAGCTCCTTCAGGAGCCTTGCCATTGTGATCGAGGCATTGTAAGTACGGAATACCTTGGCCGTAAGGCCGGGCATATAACCCGAGAGGTGCTTGTTCAGTTGACTGGTCTAGAGACATAGAAAATGTTAGCTAGCTTACCAACGTTGAGTGCAGAACACATGAGAAACCTACCGTGAGGCGATCGAAGATATCATCACCGGTCGTCTTGGGAGACTTCTTGAAGAGCTTCAAGTTCTTGAACACTTGCTTGTCGACCTTGACCTCGTCATAGTAACGAATGCTGTCTTTACCGAGGAAATCGAAAATGACCGTGTCGGGCTCCCTGAGAGATACGTGCTCGTATTTCAGCGAGCAGCAACCAACAGTCTCGGCCTCGTTCTCGGTATCCTTCTCGTTTCCAGCTCTCAGCGCAAGCTTGTCAATGAGATAGACGGCCGTGGCACGTTGCCTGTCCGCCATGACTTCGCTCTTGAGATCCCTGGTGTAATCTCGGCGAATCTTATCGACGTGTTTCTTCAACTCTCGGGCCTTCTCAAACTTCTTGAAATCGCTCTGGCCCTTGATGGCACTGTTCGCGGCGAGCATGACATATTTGTAGGCGCCATTGATATTCTCCTGCCACATAGCGAGCCACGTAGCCTTGTTATCGTGCTGAACGGCCTTCCATTTGTGGCCCGGAGGGGGCTCGGGCACCTTGGCTTCCTTGCCGATGTTGATCGTGATCTGCTCTGGCATAACACGACGCTTGACCTTGCCAGTCTTGGGGTGCTCTCCACGACCGCGGAATAGACTAGGAGGTTCCACACGGAAATTGCCAACCTTTTCTTTGCGGCCATCCCACTTGCAGAACATGAAGGGAGCCTCGACCTTGTCCTTTTCGGCCTTCTCAGCCTTTTTCTCGGCTGCGGATCTGGCCTTTCTAGCTTCGTTTGTGGTGTGCCAATACTCATGAATCTTGGTGAAATCGAGCTTGGAGAACTCCTTGATGTCGATCTTGTTGCCCTGCCTGTCAGTGGCACCTCCGGTCTGCTTGATAGTCTCCTTAAAATCAGTGAAGAAGTTCTTTTGGAATACAGGATTCTCGACGTTGTGTGCCGAGTGGAGCATAGAGCCGAAGAACCAGGCCACCTCTTCAGCTTCGACATGAAGATTCACGGGTTTGCCATCATAGTGCAGCTTGACATGGGAAGGAAGAGGCGTGTATGCGGGCGCTAAGAGGACGCCATTGTGTTCAAGGGTGGTCCACTTGATCGTGTCATCCTCTTTCTTCGGCGCATTCCACCATTCGTACTCCTCTTCCCCCTCTTCAGGAGCCTCGCTTTGGTCTTTCGACTCAGCCTTGGCAGCCTTCTTCACCGGTGTAGCCTTGGCCTTGGCAGCAGTGGCCTTCGTCTTGGTGGCAGTGACCTTGGCCTTGGCAGTTGCAGCCGCCTTCTTAGGCTTCTTTAGTGGCACATCCGAATCGGATTCGTGCTTCTTGACCCCGTTAGCTTTCTTCGCAGGCGCGCTGCCGGTTGACTTGCGCTTAGCGGCAGGCTTTGCGAGAGGCTTGTCGTCATCGCTATCCGACTCATCCTTGATGACCTTCTTGGCAGGCGTCTTCTTTGTCTTCGAGCTCTTGCTAAGGGGGGCATCATCGGAATCGTCGTCGGAGACCATGGTTCGTGTTCGTTGGCGTTTCGCCTTCGAAGGGTGTTGTCAGTACAAGCCGCCCAAAAGGGTGGAAAATAGATAGGAGAGTGTCCTTACCAAGGGTTGACCGTCATCGCTATCCTCCGACTCGTCCTTATAATTGACCTTATTAATGGAGGATCGAGATTTTCTCTTGGCTGATCCATTGGTAAGCGGCCCGTCGATATCCATGGCGTCAGAGGAAACTTTCGAATTCATCCCTCCCGAGGCTAGTTGAGAAGGAGCTGGGTTAGATATTAACTCAATTTAATGGTAGGAACGCGATGGTGAGGCTGATGGGGTTGGTGCTTATGGGAAAGAGGCAATCGTGACACGTCAACCTCGGCCCCCAGGCTGGGCAGGAGAGCCGACGGAGGATCCTAGCTAAAGATGCCACATCACTTACCACGCCTGTTGAAACGGGCAAGAGGCATATCATCCTCAGATCCACTTGAACTCATTGTGACTCGGATCGGGTCGTGGCGGCCTGGCGACGCGATCAAGATTTGAGTGTTTTGGACGCAGGAACGGGCTCGCCGAGTCGTGCAGGAATCGGGTGGCGATGGGTTGCCCACGGGCTCTGCGAGGCTAGCGGAGGAGAGATAAACCCGACGAGTAGAAAAAGAGAAAAAAATAGAGTAAGCTGCTGAAGTCAATGGCCTACATGGAGGTGCTCGGAAAAGTGGTAGGAGGAGAAAGGAGCGTGAGGGAAAAATGGTGGAAGAAGGAGAGGAAGAAGGGGGGGAAAGTGGGCGGGCGAAGGAAAGTATTAGAAGACGCAAGTTTTGGAAGTAGTCGTGACGGGTGGTAAAGCAAGCACGCCTCGCTCCCCTAAAGTTTACAACCGGCTCGGTTCGTCACTTCCTCTTGCGCCTGTCTGTGCCCCTGGTGTGTTTGTAACGGATGAACTCCGGACAACGCAAAGGTGGATTTGTGGAGCGCCGGCAGTCACGTGTCTCACATTATTCAACGAAAAGAGCTAATGGAGGTATTAGGCTTGATCTGGGGAACTACACTCTTTGTTGTCGAGCCAGATGCTCATCCAATACCCAATTGTTCTGAATGGGTCCAAGTCAGACTTGCAAAAAACGGTACGGGGACGAGAGGACAAGAGTAGTTTATAGAGGCTGCCCAATAGAAGGGACAGGTCGTCAATTTCGCGTGTTCCAAGCTGAGCGGCGTCCTGTGTGTGCATGTGTTGGCCGGGCCAGACTAAGTTAGCGTGAAAATTGTTAGCCGTCAGCCCAGACAAAATTTTTGTCTCCCTTTAGTCATCGAGGTCAATTTTTTCCGGGTCCACTTTCGCTCTTTCCTGTTTTGGGGTACACGTGAAACATCACGTGGACGAAAAGCTCGGCTGTCCGCAACTGCGTTCGGATCTAGCAGGAAGGGTGATGATTTGAAAATAACCTCGTCAATAGAGAGAGCCATCCCAAAGCTCAACCCGCCACATACCCCCAATTGAAAGTCCCCTCCCAGTCAATTGATTCGCCGATCAATTGACCTGCTCCTGGCAGAGGTTTCAACTCCACTCTTTCACTCCCCCTATTCACGATGCTTTCGAGGGCAGCGAGGCCGGCTATCCGGGCTGCGGCTTCGGCTCCTAGGTGAGTCCAAATTCTCCTCCATGCCGAGCGGCGCGAATCGGATCCACGACGGGCCACACCACGACGCGGATGGGATACAACCGATTTATGTCGATTCAATGGGCCTATTTGAGGTGATTGATTTACTGATGACGAGATTGTTGCGTGTAGGGTGGTCGCCGGTGTGCCAAGCACAGCCGCTACCTATGCCACGCTTCGAGAGATCGAGGACCGCCTCAAGTCCATCCGAAACATCGAGAAGATCACCAACACGATGAAGATTGTCGCCTCCACCAAGCTCAACCGCGCTCAGCGAGCCATGGACGACTCCCGCAAGTATGGTAGCACCTCCAACGAGGTCTACAGCTCTGCCGAGACCGCCGCCATCCCCGGAGACAAGAAGACCCTCCTCATCGTCTGCTCCTCCGACAAGGGTCTCTGCGGTGGTATTCACTCTGGTATCAGCCGAACCGTCCGCCGCATGTTCGCCGAGAACCCCAACAGCTACGACCTCGTCATCATTGGTGAGAAGTGCAAGTCGCAGCTCAGCAGGACCAACGCCAAGGACATCCAGTTCAGCATTGCTGGTATTGGCAAGGACATTCCCACCTTTGCCGATGCTCAGGCCATTGTCGACCAGATCCTGCTCCTTCCCAACGAGTACTCCGAGGTCAAGATTCTCCACAACAAGTTCATCAACGCCACGAGCTACGAGCCCACCGCTATTGAGGCATTTTCCGTTGATGCCATCACCCAGTCCCGTAAGTTGTTAACAGGTCTAGCTAGCTTTATTGTATTCCGTCTAACCTTGTGGCACAGCCAACTTCTCTGCTTTCGAGGTTGAGGAGGAGCTCGTCCCTCATCTCAGGGAATACGGCTTGGCCAACTCTCTCTACTGGGCTCTTGCTGAGGGTCATGCTTGCGAGATCTCTGCCCGACGAAACGCTATGGATGTGAGTTTCTTCCCATTCCCCGAACGTTTTATCCTTATACAAAAGCTAATAGACTTATTTTCCTTTTCTCCACAGAACGCCTCCAAGAACGCCGGTGAGATGATCCAGAAGTACCAGATTCTCTTCAACCGAACCCGTCAAGCCGTCATTACCGGAGAGTTGGTGGAAATTATCACTGGTGCTACCGCCTCCGAGGACATGTAACAAAGTTTTTTTCCCCTGGCCTTAAATGGCGTGAGGGATCTGCACCGGGAGAGGGAAGAGGGTCAAAAATTCGAAGCTGGAAGCAAAACACAACGACTGAACGCTTCTTTTTTTCCTTTTGTTTCTTATATCTTGCTATCTCCTCGGAAAGCGGTGTTAACTTATCGCCAACTATCCAACCTGTGTACTAAAGCCCCAAGTGAATATATTTTTCTTGTTATCTAGAAGAAGGAATGGAAGACGAAGTATAGAGAAGAGCTGATTCCCCTTGCTCATGGAATGGGGTGTTATCCACGACAAACAACATTCCGGTGCTCCCTCGTAAGCTAGATGCATAAATACATCGTTCTCACCCCATTGCCCAATTTTTACACCTTCACCAGGCTTTCTTTTTTTACGAACAAAGTTTATTAAGCCTTCAAGCTGTAAAGCAGAGCCGCGGTTCTAATGCATCTCACCAAGTTCTCGGGACGCCTTGTTACACCCCACTCTTGCATGGAAAAGACCAGCGCCATCCACGGAAAGAGATCGATAAAAAATGAAACATGGGTATATAAGCTTACAAAGTACCGAGGTCCTGATTTTACAAGATCCCTCCTCTGCCCTTTACACACTCCCATCGTCACTGTCCTCTGCATAGCGAACCTGCTTCTTCCTCCTCTGGTTCCCAACTCGTCCATCATCTTCTCCATCGACAGGTCCAGGATCAGCAATCGGATGTTCCTCGACATACTCGGCCCGGACGACAGCCGCCTTCTCATCCCACTGTGGCGCAAGCCTCTCATACTCCACCAGCTTTAGGGCGTACGCTTGCTTCCGCTCAGCGACCATGTCCTCGAACGGCTTCTTGTCCTCGGGCGTAGCCTGCTTCCACATCTTGGAAAGCATGTGGCGCACCTCGTTGGGGCCAGCCTTTCCCTTGCGCTTGCCGGGTCGAATGCCAGCCTGGCACTTTGTGCGGGCCACATCCTGGTTCGCGGAGCAGTAGAGGCGATAGGCGTTCGCGGACATCTTTTCGGGTGGCGCGGGTCTTTCTCCGATCTTGCTGATAATGTGGTGGTACACTTGCTCTTCATAAATCTCTTGTGGATCCTTTGGCTCGGCGACCATTTTTCTCTTCAGCGCCTGGGATTCTTTGGGGATAAGAAGCGGTGTTGGGACTGGGATGTCTCCGACAAGAGAATGCAGGACTTCACCAGCTGCTCGCAAACCAGACAGGTACGCGCCATGAACGGTTGCAGGATGTGTTCCTATCGTGTGTTCTCCCGCGAAATAAAGATTACCAACAGGCTTCGCCATGGTATCATAATCAGTCGGCAGCATTTCGGGGCCGGATGAAGAATAACTTCCTCGGGAGAATCGATCCTTGGCCCATCTCGCAACAGTTACCTCAATAGGCAATGGGACATCTTTGCCAAAGATGTTCCTTAAAACTCCGGTAGCCTCCAGAACGAGCTCGTCATCCGACGCGATTTCGGTATCGACGGCAGCATCGCCCGCCATGAGAGCGACCAAGCAGGGAAGGCCAGCGGTCGCACTAACATCAAGGAACTGGAAAAATCGACCGCGCTGGGATCGATAATCTGACTGGTCAACACTCTTGGGATTTTCGGGGCATCGCAATGCTCCAAAAATGTGTCGAGTGAGATCCCAGAAGGGTTGCTTGTAAATCAGGATGACCTTGTTTAGGACACCATATCCAAGCCTCTTGATGGGCCCAAACTTCCACTCTGGAAGTGGTGGATTAAATTCGACATCGCCATGCTTCAATACGCCCAATGGAATCGTAGAGACCACATAGTCTGCCTCAATCGTCGACCCATCCTCGCATACTACCGTAGCGGGTCCAGATGGCTCGCTCGCATGGTAATTGATCGCTTGGACGGGAGACTTCATTCGAATGTCGAGCTTCGACGGGCAATGCAAAAGGCCCCTTGCCACTCTCTGATAGCCACCAACAATCATTGTGTGCTTTCCTACCCACTCATTTCCAGCATCGATATCCCAACCACCGAGACTGAGGTTGTGCATATTGGTCGCATTGCTATACTCGAGGTTCGCAACATGCCAGTTCAGGAGGCGGAAGTCTTGATCGGTAAGGTCAACTATCTTCGTATACTGGGAAAAGCAGGAGTCGACTACGCTCCCCAAAGTGGCGCCGGGTGCCGAAGCCGGTGTAATTAGATCGATAGACTCGGCTTCTGACACACCGGAACGTAACGACCACCCTATGGACCGTGCAGCTGCAGCGGCGGTGGTTTTCGGGGCGATGGGTCCGATAATGTTATCGAGGGATTCGGGGGATATCCCAGGATGCTCTTCGCACTCCTTCTGCGAAATGGTCTTCTGGCCATCATTGCAGGCATCACGCGCTTCCATGATGAGCTCCCTGTTTCCCTTGACCATCTTGGGTGGCTTCAACTTATACTTGTACTCGACCACTCTGTCCAGACAGTCGTTATATAATCCCTCCGCACGTAAGTCTCTTTCATCCTCGACGGGCTGGCCATCGTAATCAAAGATTGTGGTTCGCGAGTTAAGGACATGGTATGGAAGGCCAAGCTGAGCTCGGACGAGGATGTTTAACGGATTGCCAATAAATCCGGTTATGATCATGCCGCCCATCTCGGCAGTGCACCTTTCGACACGAGACGACACATCCGGCGATTTTGTCTCGAGTGGGCGAGAATACACCCTTCCGCCAACGCGACTCCTACCTTCCAGAATGACAACCTTCGGAGGTGCTTCACCGAGTTCAGCGAGTCGGTCAGAGTATTGGCTGAAGAGGCCCGTGAGTTGTCTCGCACAGCCGAGCCCTGCTAGGCCTGCTCCAATCACCACGACAGTCTTTTGCGTCTTCTTCATGTCCGTTTTCTCTTTGACTTCCATGGGTGGGAATTCTAGACATCCATAGTTGATATAACCACTCTGTACAAGCCAGTCATAGCACACGCTGGCAACGTTGGCCCATCGAGCACCAGCGCAGCCCACAGCCTCTTCGCGAGTGACGGCCACGCGAGGGTTCCGGATCCAAAGTCTAAGGATACCATTTCTTATATTCAGATACGTCGTCACTTGGACGTAGGATAGATGTTTCTTCATGATCTCATATTCACCCGGATGAAGAATAAAAGGGTTGAGTCGTGAATTTTCCGCTCCCTCGATGCACTGGCTTGCGTACTCAGCTGGACTAAGGTCCGTCGGTATCGATGACTTGGGTCGCACATTGAATACGGGGCGCTCGACGCTTTGAGGTTCAGGGAGTTCGGGAGGTATAAAGGTGGGTTGCTGCGTTGGCGTGACTAGCTTGGGCGTCGAAGACTCTTTTGCGTCATCCGGAGAAGGAGAAGTAGGTTTATTAGGAGCTGCCGGTTCAGGCGCAGCAGGAACGGGAGGAGTAGGTGGGGCAGGCGTTGGTGACTTAGCCACCGGTTCGACAGCAGCAGGAGTACAGAGTGTTGGAGTTTCTGTCGGCGGGAGAGGGGCTTCCGTTGTTGGATGAGTTTCTGTTGTTGGGGGAGGAGATGCCGTCGTTGGGGAAGGAGATCTAGTCGCTGGAGAAGGAGATCCAGCTGTTGGAGGAAGAGTAGCTGTCGTTTGAGGAGGAGCAGTTGTCGTTTGAGGATATTTGGGTTCCTGATCGTCCACGGCGGTAGGAATGGGGAACGAGGGAGACGGTGATTTAGCAATAGAAGCGCTGGCCGCATCTTGTTGAGTCGGCTCGTCTACTTCAACGGGCGTCGTGGCTCTACTAGAGACCACTGACGGCAGAGAGGACAAATCTGAATGATCGGATAGAGCAGAAATCGAAGACTCGACAATCTCTCTGTTCGGCTCGGACTTGATGGAAGGCGGATGAGTGACCGAAGGTGCGGGAGGCTCACTCGGTCTACAGGATGTTAGAAATCATGAAACGTGAAGTATCACAATACGATCTCCACCAAGTTACGCATATCTAGTATTTTATATCGATGGAATTGGACCTGGGAAGGGACGTACTGAGCAGTCGTTACAACTGAGGCACTTCCATCTCGCCTCTCATCGAGATCAGAACCTCCAGTTCCAGTATCCATACTCTCGGTCCAAACCACAATTTCCTGTGCGATTTCCGTATGCGACTCGGAGGACGACGGACTCGACGGAGTGGCCAATTGCGCTGCCAGTTTCTTAGCTGCGGATTTCGGCTGGACTTTACGCCCGGCTCTTGACCGAGGTGACACTCTCACGCCGGCCGTCCCATTCCCAGAGCGACTTTCTTGGCTTCTCCTAACCCTCGACGACCTCCCCATTGTTAGGGGGGTGGGCTCTTTGCCGTATCTCTATTTGCGGTTGGGTTGATATCAGACCCGGGACTCAGAGGGACGAACACCCCACGTCGAGGCTCGATACGGCTGTATCAATGGCTGGGCGGAATACACCAGGCTGTATTATAAGATAAACATAAGACGCTGCCTCTCCCCGTGGAGATGTGGTCTCATCGATCCGGACCTCTGATATGAGCGGATTCTAATTCGATTAGATCAGATGGTTAATTGATAGCCGCCAATGCAGCAGAAAGACTTGCATATTGAAGAATTCAATCCTGCTCGGCTACAACTACTCGCCGAAGAAAGAGTTTGATCAAAAGGCAGCTTACCGAAATATAACCATTCTACACTGTCCCCCTAAAATCTGTTGGTCAAACCGAAGCCGATGTGTTGCTGGACGAGGGTGAGGGAGAAGAGGACAGGGGTGTGCTGATTCAGTGATCCCTAAATTAACATCAAGAGGAGAGGTGCTAGTGCACAGCGCATCTGAGCATTGGTTACAAGCTCAAAGCTGAACTCTGTAATTTGCAATTCGCATTGGAACTCTCAATCTCTTGAGACTTCAATTCTTCAACTCTTGTTCATGTTCCTCGACTCCACCTGATCGATCCATTTCCCGAAGTGGGTGGAGCGAGATTGAGACTTCTCACGTGATTATAACACCAAATCTTAGACGCAATTGGAAGGTACTACTGCTTCTTAGGCCCTCTGAACAATTAAGATCGAGGAAGTCCAGCCTCTACAATACTTCGAGGGCAGCTATTATTCTTAGCTTCAATCATCTTCTGGATCGCCCCCCGCAGTCGTATTCCTCATTGACCAAGTTCAATATTGATACCCCCAAATTCACCCGGAACTTCTAATGTCCTCATACAGTCCATCCGGTCCAAGCCTTGAACGATCTTATAGCGCTAGGAGCTTCCCCGCTTTCATTCAAACTATTTGGCGTGGTATCGGCGCCAGCATCGGTATCGGCATCGGCATCGAAATCGGACGAATATCCTTAGGATCGCCGAATCTTCCAAGTCACTAGGTTCGAGTAACAGATTTCGGATTGGGTGTTTCCTGTGTGCTTCGACATTAATATATTTGCGGAGGGCATGGCGATGGGAACAATCATTCGTCACAACATCACGATACCCCTTACCGTTCGACAGATTTAAACCAAATGAACAATACCATATATCTAAGAAGAACCACGCGCCTGGCCGGACTCCTTTGCATATGAATTCGTTTCAATCGCCGCGTCCATCATCCTATTCCCGCTAATCAACGAAGTTGTGCAGATGACAATATTCCTCCGATCTATCATGCGCAGACGCAATGTTAGCAGGTGAATAGAAAAATCAAATCAACAAAAAAGAGAAAGAAAAAGAAAGAAAGAAAGAAAAGTCTCGGGCAATGAGGGAGATGGTACAAACCTTTCTCCTGCCTCGCAATAAAACGAAGAGCCGCGATTTCGGTAAAAGTAATCCCCCCTACAAAAACAACAAAGACGGTCTGCTTCTCAGCGCCTCCCGAGAGAAGAGCCCGAGCCTTTACGGCCTTGTCCTCACCCTTCTGGAGTTCATAAAACGTGCGACCCCGAACGTGCTTGACGGCATCGTCAAAACCAAGCCAGCCCTGCGCCCCGCCTGTAGATGTTGCGCCGCCGCCAGGGGCACTGCCGGTACCCTTTGTAACCTGGAACAAATACTGCTTCTGTAATACGCACTGAACAAGCCGAATAGAGAGCGGCGCATACCCGCTGTATACGTACGCTATATCGTCCGGGTCATCCTCCTTTACCTCATCGACGATGAGCTTCAGCTGCTGTCGTAAATACGTATAGTTTGTTTTGGTCCCCGCTGCGTCCGATCCGCCCGTCATCGGAATCATTCCGGCCAACGGTGATGACTTAGGGAGGATAAGCTGGAGTTTCGCTAGTTTATGCAACGTCAGGATATGCTGGTATCCATAACCTTCGAGTATAAGACGTCTGAACTGGTCAAACTCCTTCTGCGGGATTCCTGCCGACATGCAAGAGTATATGCATAAAAGCCGCAGGACCTCCTTTAAAGGTGTGTCACGGGCGATGAGCTCTTCAATGGTTTCAAACTGAGACGATGGGTCCGCGCCGTCCGCGAGATTTTGCTGCACCTTGAGCAGTCCCTTAAACAAGTCGGATCTGGTATGCTTGATGATCTCCTCGGCCAAGCCGCTGTGAATTCTTAAGCTCTGCTGCTCCGCCTGATATGCCGGGAGGTTGCCAACAAATTCCTTCAGCTCGGCTATGGTCTTGGTACTTTGGTTCGCCTCGTAGTCCTTTTGAATCCTTTGTAGTCTTAAGGCTACCTTGTTAAGCAGAGTTCCAACTATGGCAAAATTGGCATCACGCAGCTGGTCGTACAGCTTGTCGGAAGAATCAAGCTGGATAGGACGCTTGCGCGTTTGCGAGCTCACTGATGACGACTGAGCTGGTGCCCCAACGACAGTCGTATCTACTTTTGCCTGGTTGTTCTCGATGCCGAAGACCTCGTCAATGAGACCCTCGTAGGTAAGCTGGGTCAAGAGCGGCGTCACAAAATCAACCTCTCGGTCAATGATAATGACGCTCTCAATCGTGGTACTAGGTGTAAGCCCATCCTTGGTACCTTCACCAGCACCGCCCTCGGCAATGACCTCCTGTCTCATACGACCTAGGAGATCCGCAACACGCTTCGCGTTGTCGCCTTTGCCAATGATTCTTGGGAAGAGACCATGGTTCTGCTGGATTTCCATGAGAGCACGCGCCAGAAGATAGGTAGGGGTTACATCTTTGTTAAGATACAGGTCCTCGAACGAGTCGTACAGTTCTAGGGACAAGACATCTCGTTCCAGGGGGAAAAAGTGTAGCGGGAGCTCAGATATGGTCACATCGCCTAACACACCCGCCTCTTCAAGAACTCTGTTGGATACGAGCGTGCGCCGAGGGACCCAAAAGATATGGAAGTCATGGCCGGTCTGGCTTTCGCGTTGCAGTCGACGGATCTGGTCTACCGAGGTGGGAAATGTCAGCACGTCATGATAGTATTAATTCCATGGAGGCAAATGAAGTAGAAATACTATAGGAGCGCGCTGTATGTGTGTGTTTTTAATTTTTGGCTCACCGACTGGCGTCGTGGAGTAAAAGATAAAAAGTCCACGGTGCCTACTTTGGAGCCAGTTTGGAAGGACATGAGTGTGTAACTTGCGCATATGTACTATACTACAGGCCTACAAGCCAGGGCCGTAAATGTGCTGGCATACGTGATTGAGTGCCGGCCCATCAAAGAAATCAACTAACCTGCTATCGTCTGAGCGTAACGGCCACATTCCCCTCTGGTAATAAAAATGACGTTGCGCTGGCTCGTATCGACATTTTGATTCTCAAGGATGAAGAATTTATCGACCCCATATTCTTGGAGGGTCGTGACCTTAACTATTACGCCAACCGGGCCGACGAGACTTCGATCGAAGACGACATTCTTCTTGCCACGGACCTGTTATCGGAAGGAAAGATGAGCAATGGACATAGGATGGAGGGGAATCGAGCAAGGCACACGTACACCCTCGAGAAGAGTAAGCAGATCTCGTCTTGCTTTCTCCCGGATCTGCTCAGGATTGAAGCTGACTCTGGGCGCCATCATGGGCGCTCCATTGGAGCAGGGCAAAGCCGGAGTAGGAGAGGGTTGGGCAGGCACAGCGTGGATTGTGGGAGAGATTAAGAGAAGAAGATGAGCCAGGCCAGGAGGAGCCTGGGATTTTGGAAGCCTAGCGCAATTTCAAGCAGTGATTGATGGAAGACCTGTTGATGATGAGGTCAGCGGACTTAATCATCAGGTACCGCCTGTAGCCCCCCAATTTCCCCGCTGTTTAGCCGTCATACAGTTTGGACAGACGAAGAAAGTCCAATGTCGCCTCAACCAGGATGCCAGAGCACTTCCAAAAAGACGAACGATCCATAGAACAGACCCAGTTACCTCGAATTGACTACCACACTACCTTAGTGCAACCAACACTGTTATACCTCATCCAATGGAATGAAGAAATTCAGCGACTAAGCACACAAGACCAACCAAAATATCCTCTCCCTCCCAGGATCCGTACATCCAGTAGCATACCACGACAATGATACCAGCAAGGGGGAAGGACAGAATCCGCCAATAACTGGGGAGCTTACAGCGATCAATCTCGGACATAGTTCATGCCAAAGAAAACAGTATCAAGAGGAACATGAAACAGAAGCCGAGATACGTAAGCTTGCCAAAGCGGCGCGCTTGTTCTGTCGCTCTCTGGGACTCCGAGATGGAGATTGATGACATAAGTTCGGAAATGGCGGTCGAGGTGCGGTCATGGAGAGCTTTAGAACGGAAGAGTAGATACTGGAAATCTTGTCCGACACTGCTGGTGAGGAAAAATTTATGACGACGAGATCTCTCTCCACTGTCAGTCAAGTCACGGTACTTGTCCTCATATCTCCGCCATTTTGGATGTGTGAGCAGGGTCCTGATAGTCTCTAGGATAGATTCCGTTTTCTGGATGTGTTGGTACAAGAGATTTTTCGTGTATTTGAGGCTAGAGAGGCTTCGGAAATACTCCTCCTGGGGTAGGGACGTCCACTTGTCGAGCTTGCGGTCAATGATATTGAGAAAGTCCAAATGTGAGGTGGCGGCGAAGCGGAAGAGTTCACCAAGAGCGTAAGAGGGGTCACAAGCCATCAGGTCTGCGTGTAGTGAGCGACCATAGTCGACGTGAAGCTGGAAGGCAGACTGTTTCCGCTTAGGCACAGATACCGCCGAGGACTTTGTGTCGTGGGAGGGTGAAGTAACATAAAGGTGGCTCAGAAGTCCGACCATGGGTTGATGGCAACTTGTCGGGAGGAGGAATCGCTGACCCAAAATAGGGATACTTTCGTCGGGAATATCGGCACCGGAATCGAGCCAAACAAGTACTATTTGATCGTCAAACGATCCGCTTAGTACGGAATATCAAAATGAAGCGAGTTCGTTGAATAGGGGGAGGAAAAGGAAGGTGAGGCCATGGAAGTTAAGGTATGTACTGGAACAATGTAGAAGCAAGGGACAAGGGACGAACACTAGGGAGAGAAAGAGGGCTCCGAATCCAGGGACTTATAGGTGAATGTTTCTCCGTGATTAGTTTCTTTCATATGAATAGATATTCGCTGTTCAATTGCAAAGTGTTCTTCGTCAAAGACATAGCAATCTCGAATCATCGAGTCACCAATCATCAGTCCCGAAGATGCTAGTTTTACAACTTCGTGGTGGTGACTTGCCATTGCCTTTGCCGCTCCCTTTCATAGCTCCTCAATCTCTTTCGCACGCATGCCAACACGATTAGCGGCAATGCGCCGCCCGAGTGTAATAATGGGGAGCTCAAATAAGTTCCACGATGACGATGGCAATGCGGGAGCAGAAAAGTTGTTGACAGCATTGGCAGCGAGACTGAAGTGGAGATGTCGACGAAAGAACTGGGGGTCGATCTTATAGGAAACACCGACAGTGTTGAGCCAGGATGCTGACATGAAACCTCGTAGGAAAACAATGCGGCTCTCGGACTTTTGCTGTGCCAGGCGAGAGCGGAAGAAGTCTTCGGGGTCGGCGAAAGAATGAGACGTTCGGGCTTCATGACGCCTATCATCCGAGGACTCCTGTTCCGGGGACGGGTCCGGATCTCCGCCCCGGCCGGAAGCCGCATTTGGCTGGGGCATTGATGCGGGGGGCATCTGTGGCTTTGACGGAGTATTCTTTCGGTTGTCATAGAGGGGATACAATGTGACAACATCTTCTTTGGGTCGGGGGGAAACTATCCCCCGTGACGCCAATTCCTGAGGGGAAACTAAAAATTCACCTAGATAGGTGTAGTTGTGGCCCAAGGGGTGATGTCTACAACGATCAACAGCTGCAGCATACTCTTCTGGCTTCACTTTTCATTTTTTATAATAGCCAAGTTAGCTTGTTTCCCACATCACTGAGTCACTGAACGAAAAGGTGAGATCATCATATTCTTCCTTACATGGTTTCTTTTTATTTGGTCCCATCTTTTGATGAGTTTCTGTCGGTGGCGCGTCAGTCATGATAGCTGGGGGCCTTCGAGGACAAGCCTGAAGTCGATTATCTGCCAGAGACTGTGTGTTTGGATACACTTTAAACTGTTGATGGCCACCTTGCAGATGATTTCTTGGTCTGCAACAAGTCGATAGATTGATGGAGATGTTACCAAAAGCACCTGAGCAGGCACTGGGGTAATGGGTTCTGAAATACGTGTAAGTCCCAAGTAGTAAACAAGATGGGAGCACCTGGGTCACTGGGGGGCATTTTCTTTTATTCCTTTAATTGCGGAGCTAGGTAGGCGAATTCCTTTCATTATAGTCTAAAAGCCTGGAAGCGGTGAGATGTAGCAGAGGAAAGCATTGAACTTTCATTCCCTCATAGCCTGTTTGATTAAGATAGGTATCCATACGAATCTAGATGCTTCATTGTTCGGACCACAAAGGGTCGCTTCTAGTGATTGGTGGGAGCTTATTTTCTCCCATTGCTCCAAGAAAAGCGGGCCGAATGTGGAAGAGGCCTACGATCCGGGGGGGTTTAAGCATTGAAAGGAAGGAAGACACTGGTCAAAAGAAGAGAACGAAGTTGATAAGGACGGAGAGGAATGACGAGTTAGGGGGGGAAGGAATGAGTTGGTCGAGAAGACAACAAACTGATGGGACTGATGGGCATGAAGGAAAATAGATGAAAAGAGGGGCAGAGCTGAGGGGGGAGGAATGCGAGCGTCTTCGCGGGTATGAGTCTGGGCTATGTCAAAGTCTGCTCTCCTCCTCGTCGCTTGCCTTCCCAGAGAACCATCCACCAACAAACACTCAGCTCGAAAGATGGCCTTGGTAGAGGATGCCGAAGGTCCGGCTACGGCTGCCGGAGACACGAGGCCGATCTCAAGCACAGAAGTGACCAATGCAGTATTATAGTTACAACGCGCCCCCGGAGCGACCAGAGCCTCAGGATTAGACGGAGAGGACGAAATGGGGTGTGCATATTCCATCGGGCCACCACGAATGGCTCATATAAGCTGCAATACTTCCAACCACTGGCGGTGGCGGCTCAATGTCATCTAGGCCTTGTTCTAGAGTTAGAGAAGCTTCATTTGTTGACGCAGCTCTTTTTATGTCTTGGATCTACTTTTCTACTATATGGCGGTAAAGGTTATGGATTGGGGGAAACACAGTCCATTTCGTCCCGGAAGGTTAACTAGAGTGCTACACCAGCCAAAGGGGGTTTCACTGCCATTCGCATCCGACAGCGGCCTAGGTTGTTGGCAGCAATCATTGAAGCCTGGTGTTTTGGGGTGATGGGTGTGTGTGGTCCAAGTCGACGAGGTCTGGAGTGGCGATCAATAAAGTACACTGTACTTCTTACCTCGGTCCTAAGACAATACGGAGTCTAGTATAGGGTACTTAGGCCCTGAAGTAACATAGTACAATGAGAAGGCTTCTGAGATTTGGACCAATCACATACCCTGTCTCTCAGGATGGTCAGTCGCAGCCTTGTTGTACCTTGAACTGTCAATTGCAATCTTAAATTTTGTTCCAGAAGGTAAAGCATCTCTAGTTTCGCTCGAAGAAGTCGAGTTCCGCGTCTACCTTTAATTCTGCCTTCCTTCAGATGTCCTAGGGTGCTCTTCCCGGCCGGATTGGATGAAGGGCCTGTTGCCGTCACGCCCAAGGTCGGCGAGGCTGCTTAGGGTAGTGACTCATCACCCACACGAGTGTTTACGCCTAAAACCTTTGGTTTGCCAACTGCAATTACAGCCTGTGATCTCCACTACCCTCTCCAAGTCCTTTACCACAACCGCCCAAATTCGACGACACAGGCCGGACAACATGCCTCCGAAGACGAAATTCGAGCTCAAGGTCCCCAAGGGGACCAAGGACTGGGAGGGAACTGACATGGTCATCCGCGACAAAATCTTCA
The DNA here is from genome assembly GCA_034774675.1 of Scedosporium minutisporum. Classification (NCBI taxonomy): domain Eukaryota; kingdom Fungi; phylum Ascomycota; class Sordariomycetes; order Microascales; family Microascaceae; genus Scedosporium; species Scedosporium minutisporum. Next base: position 28,045 of record SJVG01000299.1, read on the forward strand.
ACACCATCACCCAGGTTTTCAAGCGCCATGGCGGGGTAACCATTGATACGCCCGTCTTCGAATTGAAAGAGATTCTGGCAGGGAAATATGGCGAGGTACGCCCGACTTATAAATAATAGAGTCTCAATGTGCTCTACATTTTTGATTTTATGATTTGCGACAACTCCGCTAACAAATTTGCAGGACTCCAAACTCATCTACGACCTTGCCGACCAAGGAGGGGAGATTTGCTCTCTACGATACGACCTGACGGTGCCGTTCGCTAGATGGCTCGCCATGAACAAGGATATCCAACATATCAAGCGCTACCACATCGCGAAGGTGTACCGGAGAGACCAGCCCGCCATGACGAAGGGTCGAATGCGAGAGTTCTACCAATGCGACTTTGACATCGCCGGTGTCTTCGACGCTATGGTGCCCGACGCGGAGATTATTCGAATTATCAGCGAGGTCTTCGACGGCCTTGGCTGGAAAAACACATATACCATCAAACTTAACCACCGCAAGATATTAGACGGCATCTTCGAGGTTTGCGGTGTCCCCGAGGACAAGATCAGGACAATCTCCTCTGCGGTCGACAAGCTAGATAAGCTACCCTGGGCCGATGTTCGGAAAGAAATGACGGAAGAAAAGGGCCTGGCTGAGGATGTTGCCGACCGTATCGGAGAGTGGGTGGTTCTCAAGGGGCAGCGCGATCTCCTCGAGAAGCTGCAGAGCGATGAGAAGCTTGCTGCGAACGAGAAGATGAAGCAAGGAATGGCAGACTTGGCGCTCATGTTTGAATACCTCGATAACTTCCAGGTCCTAGACAAGGTGTCTTTCGACCTAAGTCTCGCCCGCGGCCTTGATTACGTGAGTATATTCCCTCCTTCATATGCGTATTCGCCGCTCGCGTGACAGCGTCTAAATAGGGCGGGGCTGACTTATAGCATAGTACACCGGTGTGATTTACGAGGTAGTAACAGAAGGCTCAGCGCCCGAGCTTAAAGCGCCAGCCCCCGCGGAGGGAGAAGTGAAGCCGAAGAAGAAGTCCAAGGGCAAGCAGGATGCCGACGATGATCGCTCGTCGGACCCTACTGTCGGCGTTGGTAGCGTCGCCGCCGGTGGCCGATACGATCACCTAGTTGGCATGTTCTCAGGAAAGACACAAATTCGTAAGTTTAGGTTCTTCCGCGTTTGTTGTTCATCGTTCTAATCATTGTGTATTGACTCGTTGCTCGTGTCCTAGCCTGTGTTGGTATCTCTTTCGGTGTTGACCGCATATTCTCCATTACCAAAGCCAGGCTGGCGGCCGACAAGGCCGCCGCAGCTGTGCGGAAGAACGAGGTCGATGTCTACGTTATGGCATTCGGAGGCAAGGGCTTCACGGGTATGCTGAAGGAGCGCATGTCCGTGTGCTCAAAACTTTGGAACGCGGGCATTAAGGCCGAGTTCCTCTACAAGGTTAGGCCCAAACTTCCTAACCAGTTCAAGGCCGCCGAGGCTGGTGGTGTACCTTTCGCCGTAATCTTCGGCGAGGATGAGTGGAACAATGGCAAGGTTAAGGTCAAGGAACTCGGTTTGAAAGACGGACACCCTGAAAAGGAGGGTGTTGAGGTTACGCTGGATGCGCTGGTGGCGGATGTTAAGGCTAAGCTCAATAGACGGGCGGCGCTTGAGGATATAACGAGGCAAGCCCAGGGTTTGAAGGTAGTTGATGGCATCAAGGGAGAGCAGGTTGTGGCTCCGCCGGGCGAGGTTCCCGCCGAGGTTCCCGCGGCGGCTAATCCGGAGGCGGCGCCGGTGGATGCACCTGTCGCCGAGACCCCTTCCGTTGAGAGCAAGTAAGTGGAGGAAATCATTACCTCGGTCGGCTCGCACGCCGATTTCGACAGAAAAATAGACAATAGCAAGAATAAATGTATGAGAAGAAGAAACGGAAAGATCTCCTGTCCCAGTTCCGATCCCTTGGGGCTAGGGCTCCTGGACAATACCTCTCCGGGCAGTGAGCTTTATGAGTAATCCCCCTTCCACGATCTATCGCCTATAGTTGGATGTTAACCATCTACCAACGACATCCGTTGGCTCACGTTACGTTATCCGTATAGGAAGGCGTCGTGCCTACTGACTGTGTCCCAGCTCATACCCGAGCTGGCTCTGAAGGTGTCAGAGTATTCTTCACGATGTAAAGATCAATGTTATGGGTGACCTGGAAGCCACTATGAGACAAGACGGCGCAAAACACATGCGAAAGCGGCGCTTCCTAGTGCCTCAGATTAACGAGACGGTCAGAGCACCAAGAATAGTCCAATTCTTTTCATCGCAACAACGAGGTCTCCACCGCCACGACCTCTTTCGTCCGAGAGTGTTTCTCTGCCACCTCCACTTATTACAAGTAGCACTTAATTCGGATGATCCGCTATGACAATGCGAACCGCATGCGCGTGCCTCCTACATATGTGCTTCTCTTCTGTGCGCCTGCAGGTACATGTGGCCTCGAACGCCAAGGGAGGTCCGTTCCTCGTAGAAATGGGCGGCGCATGGATGTCATGTTCGCGGTTTACTCTTACCAGTGTTCAGTCCGCTTGCCACGCACGCAACATTGTTATTTATCATTACACTAGTACAAATTGACCTGTTCTCTATCGGAGCGTTTTCGCAACCGGCGAGGGTATCCCAGGTCCCCAGAGGAGCGGATGCAGACACAGACATGCAACTGCGCACATGAACGCCTTTGGCGTTGCAGTGAAGAGGAATGCTCCAATGCTCCATGTCGGTCCTCATCCTTTCTCGTAGAAATGACGAGCGGTCACTCTTGTTCTCATTCAGAAATGTTGCGTTCACCTGAGGCGACGATCTCATTCCTGGGGAAATAACCATCTCGGGAGGGAGGGAACGCAGGTCTATGAAGTATTCGGTCAACAATGAGAGTGTCCCACTGTCAACCCACGTGGTTCAAGAAATAGTCTTCGTCGCGATCCCCCCAAATTGCTTGGCCTCGTGGGTTAATATCCCGTGTTGTTTACTTCGTATTATAACTGCACATTCCCACCGATCCATCCGCGACTCTGAAAGCGCGCCGTAGCTGAACAACGTGAAAACGAGGTGGCTGATCTTCATTAGGATGGCGTCTCCAGCACAGACTTCTTCGGTCTCCCCAAGAGGACGAAGCCAGCCAGTCGACCGTTCTATTGTGGATTAATGTTTCCTAAACTCAGTTCCTGGCCTGGCTAGCTACGAAGTAGAAGTCTAACTAGCGCAGTCTGCTCAGTAGAGTTGTAGTCTGGACGGAGTACTCCTTCGTACCTCATCCTCCTTGGTCACAGTGCGCCCCTGACTACTGGGATTAGCTCCCCAAATGGGCAGAGATGTGAGGGCTGTTATTTCCGCGAATGCGCTAGGAGACAGGGTCGCTTGTTTCTAGTTTTATCAGACCTATCAAACTGGAGGGAAGTTGGTGCTTCGGCGATGTGGTGATCGACATGCGAAAAGGGTCTCTCACGGCGTCAGTTCTTCATACCTCTTTGGGCCGTGTTGTGGATGGGTTGGGGCTCGATTCAAGAGCTCCGACTCTCCGCTTGGTTAGGGAGGATTTGGGAACAGGAGAAGGGAGAAGAAGAAGGGCTGGTAGGGAGATACGCTGAAATCTGAAATCATGAATCGCTGGATGAACTGAAGAGTGACGAAATTTCATGGGTCACGATTTTATCCATCTGTGTCCTGAGACTCTTCTGGACCATCATCACTGAACAGTCAGTTGGGCGTTCTCACTGAGCGAAACCAGGGTTTTGGGGGCAGGCCTGAGGATGAGGGGCCCGGTTGCATCGGTTGCGCTACCCACCTGCTGCTGCAACCTTGGTGGGTTCCTGCCAAGTCGACGACAACGAAGCAACATTGAATATCTCATTTGAAAGGTTCCTCCTGCCTTAAAAAGGCATTTGAATGTCGTAGGTAGCATTTCCAGCGGGTACTGTGCAGGTTACTGTGCGGTCCAGTACTGAACGGAGCTACAGATGCCCTGAGCGCAGTGGATTTCTGTCACTGTGCCATCGGTCAATGGACCAAGAGCCCCGCCTTCTTCTCCACGACCAGGCGAGGACAGGACCTTCTCTCCTCTCCCAACCGCAGTGTCGTTGTCACCGTGCCTTATCGATAAGCTATCAAGAGCGCCTTTTCGGCTTATCCTCACCAAACCATGGTTCTGAACGGCGACCCTGGTTTCGGATAGTCAAGTGGTATTGTTGCAGATCACCAACCTTAACGGCGCGGCAAAGGAGGGGAAATCCTGCCCCTCGGATTTGCTTTTTTTCCTTCTTCTCTATTCTCGTTGCCAGCCTCTTTCTCTCCGATTCCGAACCAGATCTCATCACCTTTACAGTGGTGGGAGGAGAGGAAATGTGTCTCGAGAGGAACGGCTATGCAGTCCAACGGAAATTCAACGTAACAGATCTGTTTCCAATCACCGGCTTTTTATCTAGATGGAACGACAACCCGCATCGCCTTGTGTGCTCAGAAAATCAGATAGTTCCCATATGATTTCTTGTTATTGCTGCGCTGGGACGCAAACACCAATCTCACACCCACTCACACCCACCGAGGCACATGTGCCGCCTCTCGTTTGATTGCGTTTGTCCTGTCGAAAGTGATAGCACTGAGGGAAGAAAAAAAAAAACCAAAGCAAAAGGATTTGCACCCCACCATGGCAAGCGTCAAAGCTACGCACATGGTGCTCTTGCGGTGCCGTAGGATATGCAGAAGGAACCAACACACGGACGTAAGTTGCAGAGGACAGTCAAAATCTGACCGGGGTGCGGCATCAGAAGGGTAAAGTGCCCTTCTGAAATAGATCTGTGCGACGGGTGAGAGACGAGTCTGACTTGAATGTTTCGTTTCAAGGTCGCAATGCCCAACGAGGAAATGACCACTTACACGCAGTTTGAGAACAAATTGCGGGGATTGTGGGATGGAGGGTCACTGTTTGAGGGTTTGCCATTTGGTCTGAGAGCCCGGCCTCGGTGGATTTCCAATATTATCATGAGCATACTTCATACCAGAAGTAGAATTGCAACCCAAACAGTACATTGGCAGTGTGATGGAGGGGCAGAGGATCTCGACAATAACCCCCCACCGGCGAGGTAGGGTAACAGCAACGTCCAAACACATCTCGAGCACACAGGACATTTTTGTTTTCAAAAGATCCTGTCGAATCCTAGCGCAATTGTACTTCGTAGGGTGCGGAGTTGCTAGCATGAGTATGAAAGGATTACCCCCAAGCAAACTGCTGAGCAGGACGAAGTCCGAAGTACATAGATAATGAGCACAGAGGTGTGAAGATTGCGTCAAGATCCTTGAAGCTTCTAGTCCGGGTTGCTGCCGTCTGTGACGAAAGGACAATCAAATTTTCCGGTTTAATACTTCACACAACGTTACCCACTTTGCTGGATGATAGTCTGGCTAGGGAGAGACCGATAGGCGCAGCCGACGAGTGGCATATTGTGGCGTTTTCCTCGCCTAGTCGGCTAGTCGTCTTCCTCTCACGCCTTTGAATAATATCGTGCTCTCTTCCTCCCCTCCTCTCAACTTGCTACCGGCCTGGCCCTCTGACAGGGCCAGTTGCTGAAAATTCAAACATGTAATCCCGGCCATACATACAGGTGGAGTCCTAGGATATCCAGATGGTGGCTGGCGATTAGAGACATAGGATTGACAGAAGACTAGGTTCATGGGTTTTCATTCCTTGGATATATCGGGGACTAGCAGTGAGGGCTGAATCTGGCACCACGCGACGACGCCCGGCTACGGATGTCTTTTTCAGGATCTTGGTATCGGCAATTACTCCCCTGCTCACCGCTTCAGCTAAGAAGAGCTCCTTGTGCGAAGTACTCCGTAAAGACCAAAATCCGGTTTCTCGAGCACCTCATCTCCAGAGCCTTTCATTGTCTTGGCGTCTATGGGTGCTCACATATACTTCCTACCTGTATGCGCCGTCAATCTAAGTCGACGAAGATTCAGGTGTCAGTCATTCTACCAGAAATATCAATTATTCGATGCGCGCTCCCGAAGCCATTGCAGAGAAAGTATGGCGCGCCTATAGTGATCTGACACAGGGATACCTTCAGGTCAACCCAGCTGCTCGTGGTTGCACATCAACTTGACGGCTCTAGCCGACTGAGAAATCGGAACTTTGGAACAAACTTCGCCCATTTATCACATTTATCAACGAGTACTCGGCTTGGGCGTGCTCCGGGGCCTTCACCGTGGGCTCTAGCGTCTATGCCACGTTTCGGTCCCCGTTTCCTCGTCGTTGGTGTAAACGATTCGCCGTCGTTCGAAACCAAAGGTCCTCCGGAACAGCGGCGGTCGAACGATGGTGATGGGCAAACCATAATTCTTAGCGCTTTCATGCGAGTAGCAGCGAGATCCAGAAAACCTAGCAGCCACAAGAAGGACCGCCCAATTCTTTACAGACCCGATCATTGTTGATAGAAACCGTCCTCGGGAACCATAACCATACTCTCTTCCGCAGGGAAGATCCATCGACCGAGTGCAAACTAGTGATTACTTCACAGTAGGACACCTGCCGAGCATCGATGTATTGATGAGCTCTACCAAACCTCACTTGCGCGTGGTTCTAAAGGATCTCGATATTGATTTCCATCGCCCCATCATGTCAACGACGCGCCTTGAAAAAAGAAATGACGCCCTGTGGCGAGCCGTTATGCTGAGAAGAGCGGACAATGATAATATCGACGCTGGAATGAGTTATTCTCCTTGTTTAGTGCAGGCCATTTCCGGATCTGATTGAATTGGACGCCATGCAGTCAATAGACACACGGGAGGAAATTTCCCTGGGCCAGGCTTGTATGTTGTACTCCGTGTCATTCCAATGCCTGTCGACTGTGTGACTTTGTCCTGACTGAGCAGCAAACGAAGGCCATTTTCGATTTTTGGCACGTCTCCTCTTTCCCTCTCATACTGTGGAGCCGGGGTGCCTTGAGGTGTACCAGGCTTTGGTACTATTGTGGTGGACCAAGTACTTTGTATCTTTGTACTCTATGCTGTAATCTGCATTCCGCCGCTACGGCCCTGGTCCCTGTTGCCCCTTCCCTGTCGTCTTCCCTTGCCTCCCTCAATGGCTTTCCAACATTCAAGTCCTCGCTACCCCTGTCCACTGCCTCCCTTGCCCCCATTGTCCCCGTCCTCTTGCGTCCTCCTCTGCAACCTTCCTCCTCCCCCTTCTTCAGACTTTGGAAAGGGTCGAGCCTCAGCTTGCTCTTTTGCTCACCACCCCCTGACCCCCCCTGTGCCTGACGCTATTCCACTTTAGGCATAATGGCTTTCATGGCTTGACATCGAGGTTGGTGTTGTTGACGCAAGTCGACTCTGGCTTCCTTCTCGACGTACGAGTACTACAAGAAGGCTAACTCGTCTCGAGCAAGCGTACGAAGTATGTGCGTGTTAGTCGATATACGAAGTATGACAAGAGCACACTCAGGCCTTTAGGCACATGCACTCTCAGACTCGGTGTTATTTATGGTCGACTTCACCCACATACCCTCCCTTCCCATTCATATTGCCATCTAGCTCTCCCCCCTGCGTATTCTGACGTCCCCATTCCCAGGCCCCACAGTTGGACGCTTTCTAGCTCTTCTCGACTAGATTAATACTCCGTGTTCGTGCTTAGAAAAGTCTGGCAGCGCGCCACCCACTTGGGCTACACTAGATCATCCCCTTTTATATATCCACCCAGATACCCATCCACCCCGGACCCCTACAAGTAACATTCTCTCGTCTTGACTTGTGTGTTCTCTCTGTCTTTTCTCGTTTCTTCTTCTCTCCTTTTCCAACATACCCGGACCCGAAACGGAACGAGTCCTTCATTACCGCACATCATCGATAAGCATCGTCGACATTCCATCAGTTGACGACATTCTCTTCGGTCGGCTCTTCGACATCGCAACCTCGACTATCGACCGGCGCTGGTCCATCATCCCGTACGGCGACGCATTAATCCAAAGGGCTTACAGAGTCCTCGGGTTTCGTCATCCGAAGCCCCATTGGTATACAGGCTAAACGAAACTTCTAACGCGGCGTCGAGTCCACCTCCTGACACCAAACCCGGTTGAAGATCATTTACCACCCGCTCTGCCCACCCACCCTACGGACGGCTTAGACGATCTCCTTGCAGGATAGGATAGGACGAACCTTCCTGATAAAGGGTCTTGCTATTTCGTTCAGAAGCCTCACCACTCTCCAACTTGGGACGAACGATCTACGGGCAAAAAGGGCTCTCGTTTCAAGAGAACTTTCACGCAAACTTGTCTTTCGATTCCTCGACCCCGGCTTTGTTTTCTTTCTCTCATCCCGTACCGGACTTCTCGATTCTGCGGTACCAGTTTTTGTCTTTTTCTTGCCCCCATTCGTCGTACAACTCGCCATAAAGTTGGGATGACACATGCAACTCAACCATCATTGACGAGTTGACGATCTACTGCAGCATTTTGGAACATTTAAATCCTGGACCTTTGCGATAGCTAGATAGTCTGAATCAGACGAACCGGCAAAAGGAACATTACGATATTATCCTGATCTCATCCTCTCTGCTAGCCTGCATTGCACGCGCGCGCACTTTTGTCCGCTCACACCATCTCCCTTTCTCTTTCTCTCCACCTTCCAACTTCAACCTCTGCAATTTCCAGGAATATCTCGCGATTTTCCAAGATTAATTGGAGCATAAACTCATCTCGATCTACATTGCCCGAGCGCTAGAGTTAGGCTCTTACGAGTCGAACACCACCTTCCCTGTTCTCGCCCACATCACGCTCATCTCCACCCACGCCCACACATAGCTATGCCTGGTCTAATACCTCTAATGCTCAAGCCCGCAGCGGCGGGCACTCGACAAAGCGTTCTCTATTCTTCAACCCCCCAGACTACTTCCCACTCAGTATCGCGCTCCCCATCCGCAACGTCGGGGACACCGAAGGATGCATTGCAACGATTGTCTTCGCCTCCCGCCTTCCCGTCCGCCCAACAAGGCCTACCGCCTGTCGCGATTCAGAAGCATATGAGGCGCTTCTCTTACCAGGCCCCACCCACCACTCTTCCCATGGTGCCTTACACCCAGGCCGAGTGGATCAAGGCGGTGAGCGAGGTAAAGCGTCTGTATCTGCACCGAAGGTACAGGCCTTGCTCCGTGAGGTGCAGTTCCATCTTGGACAACATCAAGGACACCGTAGGTATAACCACATGTTACTAATGTGCCTTCCCCTGGGAAAAAGTTTTCAACAGCTAACATAGTCTTGCCACTTCAGTCTAATGTCGAGCCAGCCTACCTCATCTACCTCAACTTCTACGCCGCCATCTCTAAGGAGATGAGCTCTAGGGCCCTTCACCCAGCGTCGCCCTACAGGGCGACCCTGCTGCGGCAGGCAGAAGCCCACTATAACCGCGCGGCCGACCTCATCCAGGCCGAGGATAACACCATGAAGCGTTTCTCTCGTGTTTCTACCGCTTCGTCCAACATGAACTCGCCTGCTGGCTCTGTTAGCTCAAGAGCGTCAACCACATCAACGCGCCTTTCGTCGCCCACTCCTTCCATCTACGGCGTCGACGACAAGCCTACCACAGGAACAGTGACGGCACCGGCGAAGAAGCGCGTCACTTTCTCTGATATGGTGGTCGAGCCCATTATCCGGCCTGACTCCCCAACTCTTGGTTTTGACGACTGGGTAGCCCCTAGTCCGCCTACCGAGCTCAAGTCAGCTCTCCACATTCCCCAGCCGCAGCCCGTCTACGAACTAGAATCTACCGAAGTGCCAGAATTTGAGGAGGAAGAGCGCAGAGTGTTCAACTTCCGAGATAGCGAACTTTTCTTGCCCGAAACGTCGGTCGACCGATACTGCTCGATACTTTCGGGCCTCACCACTCAAGTCATGATCCATCTCTCGTCAATTCGTGCCGAACTCGAGAAGCCCACGACCGAGGATAACTTCATGTCCGGTCGGTCCACACCAGAGTCCACCACGGGTGCCGCTGGCGCGGCTGTTGAGGCCGCCAAGGCACTTGAGCTTCGAGCACGCATCGACAGACTGAAGCAAAACGGATGGCGCCGGAGGCGATTTGATCCGTCGAAGTACCAAGCTCTGCGCGAGAGTGTTCTTGCCGAGCTCGAGTAATGGTCTTTTACGCTCGGCTCGGTTATATTCACGGCGTTTCGGTTAACTGTTTCTGCCAACTGTTTCCTGTTTCTTTTACCTTCAGATACCCTTCTTACACGACTGTACTCTACGACACGGTGTTGACGGATAAGATGCATTTATGGAGTCGACTTGATGCTTTCCTTTCTCGTCTTTTTTTCTTTCTTCTTACATATCACTTCAGACTCGCCTTTTACTAGTGTTTTTTGTTCATTTATACCAGATAGCGCATACCTCATGTGGCCAATGTATTGATAAGCCTGAATGTATAATCAGAATTTTGATATTTTCGACCTCGTTCGAGTTGTCCCCCTTGTGCTGTGAGCTGTCATTCCAATCGACAACTTGGTAACTATCAATCTGAAAATAAGCGGCAAGAGCCGCGGGAACAGGCAACTTGAAACATGCCGTTTCGCACCCTCTTATCAAATCTCCAAACCGCTTATGTCTCGGCTTGGAGCAATCTTTGTCTGTGAGTCCCCGGACTCCCCGCTCCCTCTTTAGCCGCTGTCACCTCCTTTTCTCCCAGGCGGATCTCTATCAGACGCGGGGACCCGAATTCGGATGGTTGTTGAGAGAGCTTGGGACGTAAGGCGGACGGGGCATGGATCCAATCTAAATTCCCTTGGATGAAGACTTTGGGAGCATTCTGGGAGAAGCCCGGGCGGCCACTCTTGACACGGTCATCTTGACCCTCGAATTATGCGGCGGAATTGACTTGCTCTGCGTACATCCATTGAAGTGTTCTGGGTAAGTCGAAGTATATCGCGAGGCATTATGCTCGCCAAGGACCCAGGAATAACATTGAGAGAAATTCCGGTAAACTACACGAGCGAGATAACCAGGTTCGCAAGATAGATGGTTTAATGATTCTTAATTAAAGATGTTTTTGGTATTCTTCTTTCCGGTAGTGTTTCTCAGCTATCGGGCAATATATATATAGCATGGAAGCTATAGATGGGGTTCTTCATCTTAACTCGGGATTTGACCGAGTTGGGGCATCCGAAGATTTGGTCAAGTTTACGCGTCTCTGTTTGACGACAACGCGTGTTGCGTGTACCCTTAAGGTGTCTTGGTAACCGTTGGTTGAGGTCGAGGAGGCCAGCCAAGGGATCTTGCTTCGTACACCTACCGATAAACAGCTGGTGTAGCTTCGGTGTAAAGCAAGTGATGTGGCAGGTCAACTTTTCCAGAGGCCAACGAGACCCAAAGAAAAAGATGCTCTTACCCGGGCGACCTAATCGCTCTGCTCTGTTCTGGATGCTCGTTTCCATTCCTTCGTGCAATCGATTCCGACCTCGACTTCCTCTGTATCATCTCAGAGCAGGTAGTCACCCAGTCTCTCCCGTCCTCGGCTTACACCGAGCACCCAAGCATCCGGAGTCAACTCGAGAAAGGTCCACTACCCGCCCGCTCCTTCCTCCGAATCCCGGAAGAAGCACCCGTAATAACTTTATATACGAGGGCACGGCAGTAACTTCCAACCGAGCAGCTCAAGCAGTGGTGACACTACGACCAGTGGCCAAGTGGTCATTGGAGCGCTTAGAAGGCTAGAAAATTGCAATTTTCGTAGCTCGGGGGAAAGCAATCAGGATTCGATCCTGGGGGCAACCCGCGAGCGAGCTTTTTGCCTTTTTTTTTTTTTTTTTTTTTTTTTTTTTTTTTTTTTTTTCCTTTTCCCCCATGCCGCCGCTACGTTTTTTCT